>MNCI01015694.1:450730-479344 GCA_015680685.1 Gnetum montanum | reverse complement strand
CACTTGTGAAGTGTAAAGGTATGGTTAAGTGTAACTAAGGCATATGATTTTTATCATTTTGTATTTTTCATTAATTCACCTAAGTGTTAAAAATAAATTAATTAAATGTTTAATTAATCTAATAACTAACTAATGCTTAGCTAATCCTAACATAAGCATCTATTCCCATCTATTGTACACATCTTGAACATGTTACAACAGTACTGGATTACCAAGCGTTAAGCGCTTCTAGGATTATCAAGTGTTAAGTGTGTGCTCGAGATGATCATACTTAGGTGTATTAATTACATATTAATTAATTAATTAATCAAATGAAGTAAATTAAATCACATGAACAATAATTGTATTGAGTAAACATTAAGCTAAGTTTAAGTGCTGCAAGGTTTATGAAGAAGCTCACCTTTACCATCAATCATGTCAAGGTGCTCAGGTCAATCAATGCTCAAATAAAGATCCGTACACTTCTCACTCTTACTAGGGATACTTAGAAAATATTCTAACTTTGGAAAGACAAAACTACAAGATTTTGGCTAGCTACTAATGAATGGATATCATAAATGTGGTTTGTGCATGCATTTATATAGGTGACAGAAGACACTATGTCGACGTGTATGTGTTAAACCCTATGTCAACATGATTACATCGACGAGATCACATCGATGTAGTCTAATGACAATGATTCATCATACCTCCACAACTAAATGAAAACTCATCCTTGAGTGAACAAAAGGAGAAAAAAGTCCTTTACAAAATTTTGGGAAGGTATGGGATTATTGACTAACTAGTTAACATAAAACTGACACAAACAAACACCAAGTGTCCAAGTGTATAAATTTAAAATCTTTACAAAATTTTCTGTTCATGATAAGAAAATTAAACAACATGATAAAAATTAATAGCACAACTCCTCTGGCAGCTTGAATATGAGGAAGAAAATTAAATGATCCCAAGTGGTGGAGGTTCTTGAGATGCTGAAGGACCTTCTCCTACCTTCAATGCACATGGCTGTTGTGTTTAAGGTTGTGGTTGTAGCTATCTAGTTGTAGCTGCGACTGCTGGTGGAAGATAGAAAGCATCCAATAATACTTTCATCTCCTCCTTCTTACTCTAGGGATTGTACACAGTCCACATAGTGTCACCAATATGGGAATATAGGAATATCCCATGGACAAGACATTACAAGGGACAACTCCTTCACATTAACAAACCAAGTCATGAATTGCTTTCATTTAACATCAAATTCATTGATAGCATTTTGCAACTCTTGGTAGTCATTCATTCATCAGGCCGAGTTCTCAGCTGTAGATCTCTAATTAGTGAAGCACTGCTTGAGAACATCGAGTTCAACATTTTCCATTTCAATTTTATACTGTCTCCTTGTTGTGCCTGAACTTGACCTCATACAATAGATATGAGTTGGCCACTTGCTTTTCCAAATTTGACCTCAGTCTTTCGATAGCCAACATTGCCAAGTTTGCATAGAAGAGGTTGGAAAGCTCTATGTACTCAGTCATTTCCTCAATCTACAACTCCTTGAGATGGATTTCAGCTTTGTTGTACTCATTCAATCCATCAATGATGGGCTACCATACATCATCTCCTTCTTGGAGTTGCTGGAGAACTTCATTCACCTTCGTCTTCACTAGTTGGATGTGTTTTTCATTGATCTCATTCTACAAGCCATTTTGGTTCTTGTAGTAATTCTTGACCCTTTTGAATTTAAGGGCCTTGTTCTTCCAAGCAACAATTTCAATTGTAGATCTCTGATAAAGGGCACAAACCTCCTTCATCGTGAGATTATAGTTCTCTACTACCAACCTCCTTAGGTCCATTGTTACCTTGGCAAGCTACTAATGTTTTTGTCTCATATATTTAAACATTTACTCCTTTTGAAGCTCAATAGTATGCAAGAACTGATTATCCATGGTTAGATTTGCATTCTTTTAGTGAACCTCCAACAATTCCTTTTGAATGTTGTAGATGGTTATATCTACTAAGGACTGGTCAAAGATCGTGACTCCTTTGTGTACTTAACCTCTTGAAGTTTGAATTGAAGCTACTGAAAAGCTTCATACCTAGTCACTATTTGGCTAATTACCATGGGATCAGCAAGGTAGGCTCTAAGTTCTACAACCTCCATCATCAAGCACTAATTCTCAACTCTAGATATCTTAAGTTAAGCCTCTATGATGATGGACTTGCTCCTTGCCTCCAACAACATTGACTAGGTCGTAGTGATGTCATTTAGAAGGTCAAAGATCTCCAAAATTGGTTACTAGGTTCCCACCAATTGTTCCAATAACTCCTTGTGTTGGGCTATGCTAAACCTCCCACTAATCATTCCTGCAAACATTTGCACATCTCTGAGTGTACCACTATCTAGCATAGATGTTGTTCAAGTATTTATGACTTTTCCCACTATACCATCACCTCAATCACCATGATCTACCCTTGGTGTTGCATCATCAAGATAATTGCTCCATCACCCTCCTCCAAGTGCATCAAGAAGGTAGTGACATTTTCAAAGATTTTTGGGAACTATTTCAATCCTAGAATGAACATTGTTACCTCTTGGGCACTAAGATTTAAGCATGTGGGTGCCTACATTTGTTGGGAAAAGAAAGTTAGTGCCATGTCCTATGCAGCTTATCGTGCGAGTTACCTAGTTCAAATGCCTCAAGGTTGGTCAGTGAAAAGATGGGTCACCAGTCGAACCAGCTTGCTCCTGCTACAAGAGTTATTCTTGAAGCTTTTTCATGCACTCCATAGCAACACACACCTCCAACGTTGTTTCATGAGTGGGTGATGATGGTGGCTAATCCTCTTCTTTGGTTACCATAGGGACCTTGTCCTTCATCATTTTCACCCAAGAGATAGTAGGAGCATTTCTTAATGTGTAATTAGAGTAGTAGGATATCCCTCCCTTTTTGCATAATTTTCTAATTAAGTAGGAAAATGGGACTGTATTTTTCCCACGTTCATTTTTTTTTGAATCGCTTCTCTATCTCTAAATAGATTAGCCATGGAAGGTTGATGTGGAATTTCCTACTCATAGCAAGACATGTATGGGTAGAGAAGGCTATCACCTTGTTGGGCCTCACCGTCGAATTCAGATGGTATGCTGTTATCTTGAAATATGCATGTTCTATTGTGGTGAGTACACCATACTCTTTGTGGTCCACTCTATAGCACTATTGGATCCACTCCTTTTTGACCTTTGAGTTTTTTTGCATAGAGATCTCTGCTAGCTTAATCCAAGTTTCAAGGAATCCAAGGGCCTTAGAGATGACCTCCACCAAGTAGGACACACTAATGTCTTTGATCTTCATAGTGGTGTCTGGATGCCTATTATTCTAGAAGAGATATATATCTTCCATGTACCACTCCCCACTGGAAGTGATGATTGACCACATGGAAGAGCTTTGCAACTATGTTCTAACACCTTTTTGGGCAAAGTCTAGGAAGGTACCAAATTTTAATTCTTGGAGAAATAAACATTGGATATTCATAGATTGGATTTACATAAGGTAAGCATTCATTAACATGAGCTCAAGGCTTGGCCTTGGTCCCAGTGCCTCATCTTGGTGGGATTTCTCTGTATCAACTTGGGAAAACTATCAAAGAAATTTCACTTTAGGATCCTCTTGAAAAGGTCCCATTGCATGAGTTTCTGCTGCCTACCCCTGGGATTGTTCTTGTTGGCCCCTTCTAGTTCTAGGCTGCTTGTCCCTTGGTTGGGATAGTCCTTGTTCCTACAAGCATTTCGATCTTGGTACCATATGTAATCACAACTTGATCAAGGAATAGAATTTTTTGTGTAACTTTATATCATTTGAGTACCTTATCTCTTTGTATTGGTTACACTTGGCCAAGTTATGATCATGGTAGGTTTGATTATTTTAATATTATTTCATTTTAATGTCTACCAGAGTTCATTGGAAAGGTTTAACTCTCATAAATTAGTGATTTTAATATTATTTTATTAGTTAAACCTTGTGGAAGTTAGAAAAAATTCAAAAAAAATTTCATCAAAACCTAAGGTTTGTGGCCCCCACAGCATAGAGCTTACCTCTGGTAGCTATAGGAATGAAAAATGAGGTTAATTGGATAAGCAGTGTGAAATATATAGGCTCTAGAAGGTTTTGGGCTTTGAAAAATTACAAAAACTCCTCTTTTTTTTTGAAGAAAATGGTAAAACTTTGCTAAGTGTTGCATTATATTTATAGGATTTTTTCCATGCATCAACAAGATCATGTCGATGTAGCCAACTCTGTCAACAGGGCTGAAAGATAAAATTTTTTATCTTCAAAAAAGTAGAAGAAGTCAAAAGTTTTCACATAAAATTGAAGTCTAAAGGAAGCCTGAGAAGCCTAGAACATGATGAATTACATGAAGAGGGCTAGATAATCCATAAAAAATGAGATTTTATTAGGAGAATGATGGAAAAATGCCATGAAGGAGCACACAACTAGACGTAATGAACATGGAGCACAAAAGATTTAAATGCAAAAATGCCTAAGGGATAAGGAACTTAACAAATTAAATCAAGGAGTATGTGACCATCCTTAGTTCAAATTAAAACTAACCACTTTCAATGACTTTGCATTGATACTCTAAGATCATTCCACCCCCTCAAGGTAGAAGAATATCCCCACAGATCAATCACCATTCCTAAAAGAGAAGATAAGAGAAGTAGAAAGTGAGATGAGCCTTAGTTAGAGGGGACCTTCAGGCATGGGTAACATGTCTTTCTAGTCCCATAACAAGTGCTTATAGCCTGTTATTTCATCTAAGGGGTGTGCTTTGAATTTTCATTATTATTATTTTTTATTTGAATTTTTTGATTTTTGAATGGGAACCATGCCATGCAAAGACTTTTAGCTTCCTATTATTTATTGATAGCATAATGGTGAGAAATCCATGAAAACACTCATGCATCCAAGAGAGTAGGCAAGTAAAAAGAGCATCAAATCCCCTTGAAGTCACATCCTTATCTATCCATTTAATCCTTTTCAAGTTTGAAAACTACCAAGGTCAAAAGTTCTTTAAAAGTTTCATTAATGAAGGGATCACATATTTCCAAAACAAGGGAATACCATAGAGTTTTATGGATGAGTGGATGACATGGAATCACTACTTGTTATCATGAAAAAGAAACCATGTCTTAGTTAGCAACACCAAAATTTAAAGATAGAATCTAGACATTAGCAATCAAATAACATTATAGTACAAAAAACCATCATTCAATAGCTATAGTAGCACTTAGTCCTGGTGGCAACAAAGAAAAACAAAACATAAGAAAAGCATAAAAGAAATCCAAACCAAATAAAGTAAAATATACAAGAAATTGTAAAATATTCAAGAAAGAGAAAAATATACTTAAAATGGTGTAAAACAAAAGGTGAAAAATTGAGGAGCCACTTTGATTGATCAACATGGATGGCCATCTCCCCCATAACTAAGTTGAAAGGAGGAGATCTAAAAAATTAAATGTGCATGTCCATCCATTAAGGTGTTTTGGTCACTGGCTCTCTTAGGTTCATGGAAAGGTTTGATTTGTTGCATGTTGACTAGAAATCTCTTATTTGGGCTTTTAAATTTGTATATTAACATGGCCCTAGAAAAAAAGGTTTCATAGATAATATGAGGCCCCTTCTACAATGTTTGGAACTTGGTTCTTTGTGGCACATGTGTGGCATTTGAATATAGGACCGTATCTCCCAATTGAAATTTCGCTTTTCATATTTTAAGATCATGTCATTGTTTATTAAATGCCTTGTGTAACTCGTTAGATGATAAGACTACTAATCGATTCTCGTCTAGTAGGTTGAGATTCATCAATATTTCTTTTTGGGCTAGACTTAGGTCAAGGTCAAGGTCACAAGCTATTGATAGTGTATAGAGCTCCATTTGGATTGGAAATATTGGTAACTTTCCGTACATAAGCTCATAGGGGGGTAGCCAATAGAAAATTTCCAAGTGGAGTAGTAGGCACAAAGTGCATCATTGAATTTCATGCTCCAATCCCTCCTATATTTACTAATAGTTCTTGTTAGTATTTTTGTTATCTCCCTATTTGTTACCTCAACTTGACCATTGTCTTGGGGGTGCTAGAGTGTTGTTAATTTATGTTCAACCCCCAAGCATTACATGAGCTTCTAAAAGGTAGTACGTATCAAATGAGTACCATTATCATAAATAAGTCCATGTGGCACCTCAAACTTGTTTACGACATATTGGTGTACAAACCAAGTAGCCATAGAAGATGTGCAATTGGTGATGGCTACAACTTCCACCCATTTTGTACAATAGTTAACAATGACTATGATGTACATCTTTCCATTCAACGTGGGTGTGATGGAACCCATGAAGTCAATGCCCCAAATATCAAAGGGCTCTAGTGGTTTGATTCACTACTAAGGTCCCTCGTACAAGTGGTTATTCCACAATCACATTGGTAGCATTCACAAGAGTAGATGAAGTGGTAAGCATCCCTAAAAAGTGTCAGCCAATGATACTCTACCATGAGGATCTTAATGGTCATGTGTCTCCTAGCATAGTGGCTCCTACAAGGACCCTCATGAGCATCTTGGAGCACATGCAATTGATTAGCATCAGGTTCACACCAATGAACCAGGGCCATCGACATGCACCTTGTAAAGGCATCTATTGATTTCCATGAAGAGTTTTGCCTAGTGAATAAATTGTTGTTTCTTCTTATGATCCCACTCCTATGGCATCTTCTAAGTGATCACGTAGGTGAGAATTCCATTGTACCAATTGGTTGGTAAGAATGCCATTGTACCAATTGGTTGCAATGGGCATTTGTTTAGTTATAACCTTGGAAAAGAGGAGTTCATCAAGAAACTAATCTGATAGTGGGCTTTCCTCCTCTTTGTTATTCCATCTTAATTAAGATAAGTGGTCAAAAAGCACATTATCAATTTCCTTTTGATCTACCATTGTAATATTGAGTTCCTACAAGATCACCAGCCACCATATGACACAGGGGCTCACAGTTGGTTTATTCATCAGGAATTAAATTGCACTATGGTCTATGTGCACAAACAGTGCATAAATTTCTTCAAGGTGAACATTATTGTTATCAATTCTTATTCTGTTGTAATGTAGTTCAACTATGCACCCATAATGCTTCTACTAGCATAATGAATATAGTAAAGATGTTTCTAATCATCCTACTACATGAGCACAGCTCCCAAGTTGTAATTGGATGCATCCATCATGATATGAAAGGGTCTGGACCTATTAGGTGCTCCTAGAATTAGGGTTTCCACAAGCTTCTCTTTGAATTGCTAGACTGTGCATTCTCATTCCTTGGTCTAGACAAATAGAGCATCCTTATTTATCAGCTCCACTAATGGTTTAGTGATCTTAGAAAAATTCTCATTGAATGATTAATAGTAGCCAATGTGTCTAAGGAATGACCTCACATCTTTGATGGTTTCTAGTTATCTAATAATTCCTTGGATAACCCTTATTTTTTAAAGATCCACCTCAATCCATTTCTCTAAAATTCTATACCTAAAAATAATGCCTTCCTTGATCGTCAAGTGGCTTTTTTGCCAGTTGTACCTAAGGTTTTTCTCCACACAACTTTTCAGTACTTGCTCAAGATGATATGGGGCTTGCTCAAATGTAGCACTATAGGTGGAGAAGTTATTCATGAAGACTTCCAACCATTATCAATCTACTATTGGAAAATGCTCAGGACAAGGTGTTGAAATGTTGCAAGGGCATTGCATAGGCCAAATGACATCTTTCTATATGTGAAAGTCTCCTAGGGATTTGTGAATGTTATTTTTTCCTGATCCTCTAGTCCTATCTAAATTTGGTTATAGCCACTATAACCATCTAGAAAGTTGCAGTAGTAATGCCCAAAAATGATATCCAATACTGGGTCCACAAATGGCAACGAAAAGTGATCTTTGTATGTTGCCATGTTTAACATCCTAAAATTGATGCAAGCCCTCCATTTACCATCTTTCTTTGGCGCTATCACAAGTGGGCTAATCCACTTTCTATCCACAATGGGATAGATGAACCCCATCTTGAGAAGTTGTTTAATCTCCTCTTTCATGATCTGCTTTAGTTTGGGTTCAACCACCACTATGGTTGCCTCTTTGGCTTAATGGAAGGATCCGTGTAGATGTAGTGTTGGCATATTCTAGGATCAATTCTAGTGAGCTCATGTTATGAGTAGGCAAAGGCTATTGAACATTTGTTGACCACCTCCAAAAGCTTCCTTCTCTGCATAGGAAAAAGATTTTCATTAATGATAACCAACATGTCATTTTTTAGAAAAGCATACTCCATTCTAGTTGACAGAGTTTTAAACTTAATGAGCTCCTATCTAAAGCTCTCAAGGATCTCCAATTCTCTCCAATTGGTATCATTAGGTTCATCAGAGAGTTGGCAATGAATTTGCTCCATCTCATTCATGCTTTCAATGTAGGTTCTTGTAAGGCTCTCAGTATATTCCATGTAGAGGATTGAGCTACTATTAGTTTTAGCTATCTGCCATTGTATGCCCTCTTGTTTTGTGGCTACTGTGTATAGGCACCTTTGAATCTCTATCACATCAGCACATTATTTGCATACTATGATTGATGTGCTTTTCATGATCCATAATTTTTGCACATAGTTGCATCCTATGTCACTGTATGCAATGCATGGAATGCACACTCTCTTGATCTTTCTAAAATCATTTTCCTTGAAAATTTTCAAAGAGAGATTTCTAATTCCCAATGGTGCATCTATTATGCTCAACCAAGTCCTTCCCATGATGATTTGGAAGTCTCCCTTGTAGTTGTCTACATGAATCACTAGGAAGTTAGCAGGATAGGACCACCCACATATGTTGATCATAATGTCCTCCATTAATCCCAAGGGAATAATGATAGACTGGTCTACCAACTTAAGATGAATGTTGCTCTTCTTGAGAGGAGGCGGGTTCTAGGCTTTGTACATTTCATGGGAGAACAAATTCATGATAGAACTTGAGTCTAGAATAGCCTTGCAAGTTTCATTCCCAATGATTTGCAAGTAAATTATGGAATTTCTAGGATTAAATATTTTCTTGGGAAGGTGGCCAGTCTTTACCCAATCGGTGCCTGTATGGGTCAGCATGATAGCATGCACTTTGGGAGGCATTTGGTTTGAAGGGTTCTCGAATGATGTGGAAAAGGATGAGGAAGAAGCAGGGTCATTAGTTGTAGGTGTTTATGATGGCTTAGAAGGACTATTGATTTGGAAGAAAGGTCTTTTTCAAGATTTATTTTCTGAACCACTCAATTGAAGAGTCAACTATAAGTTAACAGCCCTTGTGGCATTTCTTTACTATGGCTAGGAAGGGATTATGCCCTACATGGATGGAGCTAGTGGCAATTAAGTTGAGGGCAAAGGTATAGGTGTAAAAAGATGAGGAGGGTAGAAATAAAATAGGGATTCTCCTCTTAGAGATTGAGCTCTCTAGTATTCAGGAGGTAGTGGTGGTGTTGGAAAGATGTGTGATTGAAATACTCATGTAAAGAAATCAGTTGCTAAACATAGTACCCATATGGATCTAGTTGTCGATAAGGGTACTACTACATTGGTGGTGACATCCCCCATGATTGTGGGTGATGCCATTGTTGGTACTACTCATGAGGTTGGGGTGGAGCTCCACTTGGATAGTAGGCTTTCTATTGCTGGAACTTCCTATAGTTGCCTTGAGAATAAGGCAACCTCTTGGATGCTTTTCTTCTTACCAATATAGGATTCAATGCATACATCCTAGACTCTTGTAAGTGTGACACAATAGGGAAACATCCCTTAGGATGCTTATAGTGGTAAATGTCACATCCATCATCATCATCTATCTCAAATTATGCAACCTCTTCAATGGTAGTAGCTTTGCCCTTACCCCTTTGATGGGCACATTTAGCTTCTTTCATTCTCCTTCGATCATGACTACTACCTTGCTCTTTGGTCTCTTTTTCAATTCAGAGAGTAGTTTAGAATTTTTTATCTAAAGAATCCTACATTTTTTCTACATTGTCAATATTTTAGAAATAGATTTTTGGATCGGCAAGGTTTTACATTGCATCACTTCATCAAGTGATGCCTCCTTGTTGTCACAAAATCAAACTTCCCTTTTTCGGATGGAAGTGATTTGATTGTACTCCTTTACACTTTTCCTTTTTCTCAACTCTTCTTCTTCTTTGGCCACCTACTCGATCAACCTTGGGCATAGATCTCAATAGTTCTTATTTCTATTCTAAGCCCATTTATGATATGACGAAGTTGCTCCCTTTGAGAAAAGCCATGGCTTGGGAACCTGTGCAATAGAGAGTAATATCTACCCATGGCTGCATTCAAGGATTCGTGTGTTCCTTATCTCCATCCTTGGATCTGCTTCCTCAAATTAAACACTTGAGAGTACATTTGATACTTGTCATTGAAAAGTTTAAGCATTGTACTCCATTGTCTAATTGATTCTAGTTCTAGGGACCAGTACTAGCTTTCAGCCTTCTTAATGAGTGTCCTTGGAAAAATCTTTAGTTTTTGCCATTTTTTCAATGTTCTGCAAGACACAGGCATCGTAAAAGGCTTGAAGATGATTTTGGGGATCTAAGTTGTATCCCCCCTTTGAACTTGAGCATATTGTTCATATCCAACCATTTGATTCTACAATATTTCACATGCTTTGTTGGAATCCTCATGGCCTCTACAATGTTTAACATGTTCCTTATTATAGATAAAGGCTCATCATAGTCATAGCCCTTGTGATGGCCATGATACCTATGATGTCCTCTATTGTCCCTCCTTTCATGATGGTGGACCCCCCTTGATTGACCATGCCCCTGGTCTCTACTATTCTAATGTGCTCTACGATCATCTCTGTCTCGTCAATCGCCTCCATCACAGTCACATCCTTTATGAATTTGGTCGAAGATGGAGGAGGAAGAAGATGAGAATGTCAAAGGTGAAGAGTGAGGAGAGCTAGCACCAACATGGTGCTTACCACTATCTCCTTTGGTCACAACCATTTTCACCATGTCTATCTTTCTCATGATTCTTATCTTGGTTCATGCCTTGGCTTCCTCCTTTGGAGCCCCCATGGTTATAGGATCCATTCTTTTCAAAACTATGATTATTTATAGTGGACTGTAAATTTTGGTTAGGATACCCTTCATCAAAGAAGAAGGGAGAAGAGTCAGTGTTTTAAGAATCCCCAAAGGAGAGATCCTCACCTTTCTTCTAGCCTAGTAGGAACAAGGGGTTTATGAACCGTTTTACCTTTCATGCCTCATAGTGCATCTCCTATTACTAATCTTTCTTTCATTATGTCTTAGTGGGATGATAATCCTAACAGTCATGGTCTTGCACAATGTACTCAACATTAAGCCCTACGATGCCCAATTTCATTCAAGTTTGGAGCAACATCGTAGAAACTGATCAATCAACTAGCAATACAATGTTGACCTCGATGTCCCTTCATTGTAGCTATTCATCTTAATTCAAGATGAAGATAAAGTCTAGCACATACTCATCGAGATGAATATAGACCACTTTGCATTGTTGGGGCACTAGAGATTTTGATCCTTCATGCCTTTGTTGACTGGATCTACCTTCATATGGCAGCGGAGAATCTCCCCTATGAGAAGAATCCATATTAGATCAGAAGAAGAACAATGTGCTTTTATTATTGTTATTATCTTTCTTAATGATGTTGAATTTTGGGTTCATTACTGATAAACCATATTTGGCCTAGCTTCGATATCAGAGCCTTGATATCAGATACCCTATATTAGGGTCCAAGAAGTGATGTCAAATATCTGATATCACAAGGTGTGTGCCAGCCTTTAAATATAGTGCTTGGACACATGATTTGGAATAAGTTTTGTTGTCATAGCATAGCAAAGCTCTTGCAGTTTCTTTTCTCTAGAGTTGAAATATTTTCCAAAGTGCCCACAATAGGAGTCATTAAGTGGAAAAATATTTATTCAAGCATTGTTATACCTTAGCATAGTAGTGTGTGTGATAATAAAGATGAGCTTTGTGATCAAACCTTGCAACACCTTGGCTAGCTTAAATATTTTATTCATGCATTTAATGTTTTGTGCAATTTCATTTAATTCTACCAAGTAATTAAGCTAAAGTAAGCTAGCTAGATTAAATAGTAGTTAATTAAGAACATAAGTACAATTGCTTTCAGCATGTGTATGAAGCTTGGTAATCTCAGCAATGCTTAACATTTGGTAACCCAGTAGCATTATATGTGTTCAAGTTGTACACAGAAAGTGGGACTAGATACTTATGTGTGGTAATTAGTTATTAATTAGTAATTAGACTAGTTAAAGTGGTTCCTAAATTAAGTTTCAACTTGTTGTTAATCGTAGATGAATAAAATATAAAATAGTAAAAATCATGTGCGTCAATTACACTTAACCATACAACTAAGCTCCACAAGTGTAGTTGGAAAGACAACAATCATCATGATTAGATTTCACAGCCTAGAACCAGTGTACATGGGAACTTAAACTTTACGAAATTCAAACAGATTGCACATGAACTCTTGTGATTTGTATGGTTAGGCATAGGGGTACCTCACCACTGATCATTGGCATCATTATCGGAGATCTTTTGTTTGTTATGTGCACTATCTAGGACTTGGTGAACAATTATTTAAGATCATTGGAATGAATCCTAAAGTCATATCACACATTAAAATAACTACAATAATTTTAAGAAGCACACTGCTTTTCTTGTTTTCTAACACAAGATGTCTTCTTCTCATAAGAGTGATTCTCTGCTCAAGTTTGGCAAACTAAAGTAGTAGGTGTCCCAACAATACTAAGTGGTATATGCTTATCCTGATGAGTATGTACCCAATTTTGCCTTTGTCCTACACTAGGATGAACTACTGCAGTGGTGTGACATGGAGGGCAACATTGTGTTGCCACCTAATCAATACATTCCTGCAATGCTCCAACAAACTTTTATGCAGTTGGGCATCCAAGGGCTTTATGTTGAATATGTTATGTAGAATAGTAATGCTAGGGATTATCATCCCATAGATGCACACTAAGGGATCAATAGTTGGAGAAACATTATAAATCTACGAAGGAAAAGTGGTCCAATGATTCCTTATTCTTGACATACCAAAAAGATGATGGAGAACCCTTCTCTAGGGGATTTCTATTCAGAGAAATTTCTCTCTTTGACTTTGGTGAATGAGGTCAAAACTAGAACCTATAGTCCATAATCCATAATTTGGGTTTTGGTAAGAACGGATCTAATGACAAAGGGAAATCCAAGAAGGAGAGTCATGACAGGAATGCAAGCAAGCAACAAGTTCATGGTCATGATCACTAAAAAGGGGGGTAGCAAGAACCATGATGATGTTAGTCCTCCTTCCTCTTCACCTTTATCATCATCTTCCTCTTCTAGCTCTAAACATAATCTCAAGGGATGCAATCCTAATGGAGGTGACTAACGAGACCGAGATGATCATAGGGACCATCCGGCAAGTTAAGACTGGGGGTGAAGGCATTCAAGAGAGTCCATCACCATGAATAAAGGCATAGTAGAGGACATCATAGTTACTAGAATCATGGCCTCAATGAGCCTTTTCTCGCTACTAGGAGCATGCTAAACATTGTAGAGTAAATGAGAATTCCTACAAGGCACATAAAGGATAGTCAGATCAAGAGGCTAGACATGAACAATATCCCTAGGTTTGAAGGGGGATATAACTTAGATTTGTAGAATCATCTTCAGGCTTTCCATGATGCCTATGCCTTGCAAAATATGAAAAATGACAAGAAAAAGCTTTATTATTGCCTAGGACACTCATCAAAAAAGTAGAAAGCTGGTATTGATCCTTAGAACTAGAATCCATCAAATGGTGAAGTACAATGCTTGAACTATCAATGAAAAATATCAAATGTACTCTCATGTGTCCAACTTGAGAAGGTAGATCCAAGGATGGAAACAAGGGACACATGAACCCTTGGATGCCTCCATGGGACGATATTATTTTCTATTGCACAAATGTCCTGGCCATGGTTATTTTCAATAGGAGCAACTTTGCCATATCATAGATGGCTTCGATCAGAGACGAGAACACTTGGAGTCTATGACTAAGAGCAATTGTCAAAATTAAGAGCCCATTAGATCCAACAGCTAATTAAGTAGGTGGCAAAAGAAGGAGAGTTGAGGAAATGCAAAAGTATAGAAGAATACAATCGTAATCCTTCCATTCGCAAGAGGGAGGTTTGATTTTGTGACAATGAGGAGGAATCATGACTTGATAAGGTGTTGAACCAAAAAACCTTGTTGATTCAAAAATTTACCTCTAAAATTTTGTCTAAGGTGAATTAGTTATGGGACTCTATCGATAATAGATTTCAAGCTGTCGTAAAAATTGTTGAAGAGTGCAAAGGACAAAGTAGTAATTGTGATCGCAAGTGGCAAAAAGAGCTGAACATGCAAATCAAAGGGGTAAGGGCAAGATTGCTGTAGTAGAGGAAGTTGCAGAAATTGAATCAGATGATGATGGCGGGTGTGACATCTACCAATATGAACATCCTAATGGATGTTTTCCCATCATGACACACTTACAAGAATCTGGGGTGTATGCCTTGAATCCATGACTAGCAAAAAGGCAAGCACCTAGAAGGTTGTCTTATCCTTAAGGTAATCCAAGGTAGTTCCATTAACAACAACAATATTATCTAAGTGAAACTCCACCGCAACCATATGAACAGTATCAATAGTGATAGTAACCATAGTCATGGAAGGGAGCATTATGTCTCGTGACTTTAGAGCATTATAATAATGTATCAGATTCCCCTTTCAGATGGTGTGTAAAGTTGGAAGCCTTAAGTCCTTTTAGTTAGAAGTCCTTGAGAGCTTAGAAGCAAGTCTATAGGGAATGTCTAAATATTTGTTTCTTACAATGCAAAGCCATAATAGTTTTCAATTCCATGTAGATATATCAACAATGGTGAGATATGAGGTTACCATCAATTGGGAGAGATGGCATAAATGGGAAATACCATCATCATCTTGGTACCTTTATCCCAATAACATTGGCTAACCTATTAAGGTATTGGAAGGATTTGATGATTATTTTCTATTGCTGGCTGTCTATGCCTTAGTCTGACTATATATTTTCACCATGCCCTCATGTGATATGTGTCTCAACATTGCCCCATTAGGATTGAAGTGGCAACTTGCACAACCACAACCTATATGCTCTACCACAACGTATATGCTCTAATCAAGTGAGCTATGCTTCACCGACAATGGGATAAATATGCAGTAAAAAATGATTCTGTAAAAGAACCGAATTTTTTCTTTTCTTTTCTTTTTAAAGAAAAAGTCCATGTTGATTTATCAGCAGTGTTGAGTGATGATATTACCTTAAAATGGATATTGTGAATGGTATCAAAGGTGATGACTGAATTTATTGTGTCCTCTTAACTGAAAAATAAAAATGAAACATATCAGACCATATGATTGGAGTTGGATGAAACCAACCTTAAACTTTTAAGAACATTAAAGAAGAAAATGAGCATAAAATGAATCACAATCTATGATATATAAATCCATATCTTCACAAAACAAGTATGCAAATCTGAAACCCTGAAGGTTTTATGAATCACGCGGGGCTGCTGTTAGTGAGGCAGTGTTAAAAGGCTACATTTGAGGGTGGTCTATGTGGAGGAGAGTCCTTTAGCTACTATGATTTTGCATGCAGTGCTGCGATCTTCTGCCACTGCAAAAGAGGCCCTGCTCCACGCTGTCTTATGGCACGGACAACAATTTTAAGAAATTTTTGCCTTTTTTTTCTAGCCATAATTGATGGCTGGACTCCACTCATGCTCTAGTGATTCAATATTAACAATGATAACCGCTGATAACCGCTGTCATCAAGCATTCGTGCAAAGATCGTGAGAAAAAGGATAATGTAGTAATAAATGATCCAATGACTTGTCTTCATGCATAACAAACACTTTCACAGGGAAGTTAAGTATACACGAAACAACAAATTACGTAGTGGGAGAGCTTGATACAAGCATTTGTTAGAGAAACAAATGTACCAAAGGTGGAGCCACAGCCTTGCCCAGCGTTGCCCTTATTGTTCTTGAGTAGGATAATTAGGATCTTTCTGCATAAAATAGTATCTAGTTTATATTGAATATTTATTATCATCATCTTAGCCTTGTTGCAGTAATATAAGGTTGACTACATGAGTTGTCTTTTGCTATGTACCTCTATCAAGAGCTAAAGCTTGATCTATTTACGGTTCTTTTAGATGTCTTTCTGGTCTTCCTTGATCTATCAAGAACTCTGATGTTATAGCCTTTTATTAAGGGTTCATTATCTAATCTTCTTTGAACATGATTATACCATTTAATATGCCATTCCTGCAGCTTATCTATGATAGAAGCTACTCCAAGTCTTCCTCTAATAGTTTAAAAGTATCATCACCCAAAGGCTCAATGCTCATCCTACCAAGGCGGGGGGTCCTGTGGATGAGCGTAAGCCTAACGTCTTTCTAGTGGTTGCAGCCAAGCACAAACCCAGGTCTGACAACTTGAAAAACAAGCACTTTACCATCACTCCAAGTGGTGGTCCCTAAGTCTTCCTCTAGTATGTGTGTTGTGAAATTTGTTTTGAATTCTAACATTCAACATCCATCTAAGCATTAGCATTTTTGCCACACCAATTTATTGCACATGCTGCTTTTTACAACCTAACATTCAACATCAACTAAAATAGTAGGTCTGATCACTGTTCTGAAAAATCTTCCTTTTAGTTTTACTGTTCTGATCTTTTATTGCATAATACACCATTACCTATCTTCATGTTAACTATTCGACCTCAATTCTATTTCTTATATCCTTAGTAGTTTCACCATTTGATTAGAGCATTGACCCTAAATAATGAAATGGAACTTTATACATACTTTGAATTATTGCTTCTTCTTCTTTTCATCACTGTTCATACTTTCAATGAAATTACATTTCATGTATTTTCTTACTTTTACTGATTTTTAAGCCTTTGATTTTAGAGCCTATCTTTACATTTGAGAAGTAGCATTTGCTTGAGATGTATCTACTAATACAATATCCTCTGCAAACAGCATATACTAAGAAATTTCATTCGGTATCTCCTTAGTTCTTCCATAACAATAGCAAACAAGTATAGACTATGATTAGACCTTTGATGCAGACCTACTGTAACTGGAATATTCATTACAATCTTTTCAAATAATATGAGTATCCTGCAAACACACTATGACTAAATCAATTCTAGATTTTCTCATGCTTTCTCCAAATATGGAAAACATCATTGATTACAGGGACCCAATGACTTTCTGCCTGCTAGTCACCTCTACAAATGTTTATGACTAATAAAAATCCCTTGTAGTTTTCTGATAATATAAAGCTGCCACATGATTTTTCCTAACAAGGCTATATTAAGCACAGGGAAATCTTTCACCCCAACCAGCACCTGTCTAGGCCTTGCATACCTTGTCTCATTTAAACATGTGAAGCCGGAGCTACACGGAGGTTAACGGTATGAAATCCCATCCAACTTTTTTAATATATTCAAGCACTGAATAGAGGTGTTGAGTGCAGGACTGATTGATGAATATCAGCTGCCCAGTTTGGGGATTAATAAATAATTCTTTAATCTGAACCTTTTTTTTTTCTTAAAAGCACATGAAATTAGACATATATATAAATATATATTTTTCTTTCTCATTTCCACTCTTTGATTCACCAATGATGACACAATAAATGCTTGCCCATTTCATTTAGGATTTTTTGTGCTTTGACTTCCTGCCTTTGGTCCCCTGTTTCTACCTTCATATGGTCCTTGCATCCAAATTCTGAATGCCAGTGCATTCGCTGAGGATCATAAAATAAGGTCTTCCATACGACCCTTTTTGGTTACAGTCTATGCGAAATTCTTACTCTCATATTACAAATTGTGTTGAGAATGGTAGAGTTCAGTAATTAGTTATATGAAATAAAGCAGCATAACCTTAATAACAATAAATCATGAACACGTAAATCTAGGAAAGTAAACTAATGGCATGCGTCTTTCCTTTCCGGTAGTATTATGATATGTCTATTTAGTGTTAAGGGTTTCCTGGAATTATCTGTATTATGTAAGAATTTGTATTTTGTATGAAATTTAGTTGCTTATACCATTACCCTAACCTTATCCCAATTAGATGGGTCAGCTTTTAAGTTCTCTTTTGCCGTTAACCTTAATCAACAGCCATTGTTCAGTTGGTTCTAATTATGCATTTTTCTATTAAGTAAACTATGTTTATTTAGTGTTAATGTTTTCCTGGAATTATCTGTATCATTTAAGAATTTGTGTTTTGTATGATGTTTAGTTGCTTATCACCGTCACCCTAGCTTTATCCCAATTACATGGGGTCAGCTTATAAGTTCTCTTTCGTCGTTCACCTTAATCAGGAACCACTGTTCACTTGGTTATAATTACGCAATTTGCTATCATGTAAATTTTATGCATTTTGGTGGTCTTTATTTTGTTCATTTTGTGGATTAAGATTCATTTACTTTCAAAATTGCTTTGTTTTTCAGGAGTTCAGTATGCGAAGCTTAACCAATTATGAAGAAAGGACAGCAAAGCAAGGAGAATCAATAGTATCTGGAGTGTACGTGAGCTAAGTTGATATTAATGTTATTTCATTTCTATGCATATAGATGGTAAATGTAAATGGACCTAATTAGATTATTACTATAACAATTGTAGGCCACCAGCTGGACTAGTTACTAAAACAACTGTTGAAGTTGTCATACCTGAATATGCCAGTGCATCCCTTCTTGCAAATTCTGCAAAAGCAATTACACAGATATCCCAGGTGCCAGATGAGTTGCAATGAGAGTAGTTTGTCATTTTCTAAACATTACAGGAATCATATATACTAAATTAATTATCATTACAGTTGTTGGTTATTATATTTTTTAAGATCACCGTATATTTATAGGTTTTTCACTGTCAGATTGCTGGGGCAAAAATCAATGTACTTGAAGTGAGGCCTGGAGCAGAAAGAAAGATAGAAATATCTGGGACCCCAGATCAAACAAGCAAAGCCCAAAACCTACTTCAGTCTTTTATACTGAGTAGCTAGCAGAAAAAGAATTTTACCCAGAGTAGGTTCTTCAAATAAAATAACCAAGTTGTCACAGTCTTGCTTGTGAATGTTTTGAATTTAATTAATGTTGTGTTATTCCAGCGACGGCTGCTGCAATCAAATTTAGTCATAGAAGAATTTCAAATCAAAGCTTTTTCTGCTGGAGGTGAGCATAGCTGGCTTGAATGGTGCACAAACTGTGTAACTGTTGATATACTTGGAGGCATTTTTGTACAGAACAGATGTGTATTTTTTTCCTTCTGCGTAATTATGCACTCGATCTTCACGAGCATAGAGACGCATATTTGCGGTTATTGATTTATGTTTGCCAATGAAGTCACTGAAATTTCTGTATAAGATAGGTTATTGTACAAAATTTTTTTAAAAAAATTTCTGTATAAGATAGGTTATTGTACAAATTTTTTTTTTTTCTTCTGTAGACTGATCGGATTCATGTCATCTGGTGATTTTTATTTTCCTGCTTGCTAAGAGATTGTAGGGCTTCTTACAGGGAAGCACGTTTAAGGTTGTAAGTATTTGTTCATGTTACTGCATTGAAGGAATCTATGCGACAGGAGAACTATTTTTAAAGTATCGCTAGATTCATAATTGTTGATTACGTAACTTCTAAAACTTTTCAGTGTTGATGGACGATTGACGGGTTTGCTTTAAGGCGTGCATTACAGCTTATTAATGTGCCGTCAGTGAATCGTGTATAGTGTTTAATACACCCAATTATTATAAATAAATTTCTTGTCTTTGAATTTAGATTAAACAGGAAATTATTTCTACTTGGTGGTCTTACCTATAAGCAGTAGTTTCTGATCACAATACTTTATCTAAGAGAAATTATATTAATATCTTGTTAGGGTGAGAATCAAACACTAAAATGATTTGTGATTAAGGAACAAAATGTGGAATCTCGGTTGTAAAGGTTTAAAAGAGAAACCTTGTTCTTTACACATAAAGGTTAGTGATATGATACTGAATACTAACTTCATGTATTAAATATGTCTTATATGTGTGTGATCCAAGTTTTGAATTACATCTTAGTTTTTCTATGAGGCATTTCATGTTTGGTTAGCATTTAAAGTTTGGAAGTTGAGCTTGATTCCGATGAGTATGTTGTTGATTATATTTTGCTTAAGTTTTTAGAAAGTTTTGTGTTGACTATATGTTGAAGGGTACATTTAGTCATATATTTCAAAGGTAAGATTTTTGATTTGGAAACTCTAAGTCATGGAATCAATTTTGTTGGGCAATGTTGAGTTATAAAGTTCTATGTAGACTATATATTTTGGGGTGCACTTATGTTTTAAATTATTCTGGGTTCTAACACATATAATTTAAGGGTAGACATTTTTTGGTGAGAAATGATTTAAAGATGGAGAATACTAATCTTTCTCACACTATGGAAACTATGAAGGAAGCTTTTGGTTTTATTTTACCTATTGATTTATATGAATCTTTGTTAAAAGATATAACTTCTTGATATATATTTTTGT
Source organism: Gnetum montanum (assembly GCA_015680685.1). Taxonomy (NCBI): domain Eukaryota; kingdom Viridiplantae; phylum Streptophyta; class Gnetopsida; order Gnetales; family Gnetaceae; genus Gnetum; species Gnetum montanum. The sequence goes on along the minus strand of MNCI01015694.1, from coordinate 458,650 downwards.
AAAGTATTGGATTTATTTATTTAATAAGGGTTTTACACTGTGATTTAGGACATCCTTGAATGCTATAGAATTAATGTTTTGCATATTTGTTATTTTTCTGAATCTTTTGTGCTTGTTGAATTGACTAATTTTGTAATGGTTGAGAAATCCTTAGATCTTAAAGTTTTTATGGATCAATGCAATATTTTTATTGCTTGAGAATAGAAAGTAGACTTTGATCTCAATTCTTTTGATTATTTTCAAGTTCCTTGCTATATTAAATTAGAATTTTTTTTCTTATTTTTAGTGTTGAAAGAGAAATTGTTGGCAATATTGGTACAATCCTTAAACCAAAGTCAAAAACATTACTAGATAGTGTGCAACACATATGTTATTTTGTAGAGATTGATTTATCACAAATGAAGACATGTAAAACTAAAGGTAGGTAATCAAAGTTTTTTTCAAAAAATTATCAATTATAATTTGTCAAGTTGTGAAGGCCATGTTATTGGAATATGTTCTATTCTCAATAACAAAGTTGTTCATGAGGAAAAGAAACAACAATTTTCAGATGAGGCAAATAATGGTAATTTTTAGCAGACATTAATGAAATCTTCTTTAACAAGTTCTCTACCTTTTCCTCATCCTTTTAATCTAAAAAATGTGAGTAAACTTCCGATATCTAAAGAGAATTTCTCTTTAGACCAAAAAAAAAGAAAGACTTTTGTAGGAGGGACTAGCAATGAAAATGCAAATACAAATGGATTTTGCTGAGTGCAAAAAAAAAAAAAAAAGACTATAGCTACTGATTTCAATTTAATAATCCCAAAGCTATCTCTTTCTCTCTCTAGTTCTGCTATTGTTTCAAATTTTTTTCTTTGGATAATTCTTTTTCATTAGACATGGATTATGATACAAATGTTGTTTGAGTGGTAGGTGGAGGTGGTGGCTGTTGCCCCTCTTCTTGAATGGTTATTGTAGGCATTTCATCCTTCATCATCCTTGCCCAATTAGTAGTCAAAGCATGTCTAATAGCATTATTTGTATAACTGACTATCCTTCCCCTGTGATAGTTTTTTGACGAGGCATGGGAAGGCGAGTGCCTTCCTTCCATGTTCATTTTCTTTAAACCACTTCTCTATCTCCAAGTAGATCAGCTATGGAAAGTTGATAGGGAATCTCCCACTTAGAGCAGCACATGCATGGGTAGAAAAGGTAGTGATTTTGCTAGGCCTCACCATGGGGTTTAGGTGAAAGGCTGAAATCTTGTAGTGGATCCTTTCTGTTAGTGTGAGTGCATCGTACTCCTTATGGTTGACACCATAGCACCACTGCTTCCATTCCTTTTTGATGCTAGGTTTTGCTTACATTGGAATCTTAGCAAGATTTTCCCTAGTTTCTAGCAACCCAAGTGCTTCAGCAATGGCTTGCACCAAGTAAGACATTGAGATGTCCTTGATTTTGACCATTGAACTGGCTTGCCTATTGTTCCAAAATAAGAATGTCTTTTCCATGTACCACTCCCCACTAGAAGTGATAATTGGCCACATGGGAAAAGTTTTCAGTTGGCCCTATACTTCTTTAGGTGCTTTCTCTAGGAAAGAGCCAAAGTTTAGCTCCTAAAGCACTATTTTTTGGACCTTCCTTGATCTAATTTTATTTAGGTAGGTTTTCTTCAAGGTCACCTCAAAGTTTGCTTGTTGAGTTAGTACCTCATCTTGGTGGGAATGTTCTATTGTTGCTACTAACTCTGGAATCTGATGGATAGATTTCACCTCGGTATCTTCCTTAAGAGGATGTGTGGCATGGGTTACAATTGGTTCTTCTTGGGCTTGTTCTTGGCCCCTTCCTGTTCTTGGCCATTTCTCCCTTGGTTGAGATGGTTCTCCTTCTTATGTGTGTTTGCCTTTCGATGCCATCTGCGGTTACAACACATATGTGGATTAGTAGATATAACATGTAACTTCAAATATTTGAATACCTTATCTTGTCAATTAGTTACACTAGGCTATGGTTGGACAATGGTAGATTGATTATTTTATTCATATTTTATTAATTAATTTTCATTATCAGTGTCACTAGAGCTCATTTGAAGGGTTTAACTCTTGTAATTTGGTGTTTAAATGTTGATTTGTTAGTTAAACCTTTGTGGGAGTTAGAAAAATGACAATTTTTTTTTTGTCAAAAATGGAACATTTGTGGCCTCCACAACTAAGAGCTTACCTTTGGTAGCTACAAGGTCAAAGAAAAAAGTGATTTGAATAAATGGTTAGGAAGTTATGGGCTTTGAAAATTTGAAAAGCTCCCTTGACATTTGTGAGCAAATGTAAAAATTTCTTTGGGGGAGGGGAAGATTTGGGGTTCATGCATATTTATACTATTTTTGCACTACATTGACAGGGCCACATATATGGGGCCTTGTATACGCATGGGCTCCATTGACAAGGCCCTGTTTATGGGGTCAGTAAACAAAATTTTCAAATGTGAATATCTTGAAAAATACAAGGAATTTTTGAACAAATTTTGGGTCTATGGAGTCCCAGAAAAGCCAAAAATATGATGAAATCATTGAAGAGGGTCTTTGAAAGCTCAAAAATTCAAAAAATTGATGGAGAATGTGTGCATTAAATAAAATATGTACAAGAGCACATGGTTGGATGCAGAAGATGGATGTATGAAAGATTATGATTGTAAGAATGCCTAAGGATAAAGTGCTTAATGAACCCAACCAAGAGATGTCCAAGTGGGTCCTCCCCATAGCAGGCACATGCCTTATTTGCCCTTGCATAACCTCAACCTAAGGAGTCTGTGGACCCCATAGGCGATTAATGATTGATGGAAGTTAAGGACCAAAACCTAGAAGATTCTACTAAAGAATTCAAGTACATTAGACAAAGACACTGAATCAAGAACATGGACACCGGTAGTGAGGTGAGTTATGGGCAATATGGATGGATGATGAAGAAGGTGGAATGGAATTTCGAATTAAGGTCATAAGAAATCCCTTGTAGATTTTATGTTTAAATGATTTGAGAAGATCCATCCTTTGCATATCAAAATTAACTACTTTCAATGACTTCGCATCACCACTCCAAGACCAGTCCACCCCCTCAAGACACAAGAGTGCTCCCACAAAACAATCACCATTCCTTAAAGAGAAGAAAAAATATGCAAGAAGTAGGAGAGGGCCTTAGTTAGAGGGGACCTTCAGGCATGGGTAACATGTCTTTCTAATCCCATAACCAATGTTTGTAGCCCATTTATTTGTCTAAGGGGTGTGCTTTGAAATTTCATCATGTTTTTTTTCTTCATTTTACTTTATTTATTTATTTTTCTCTTTTTTTTGGATGGGAACCACACCATGCAAAGACTTTATTCAACTTCCTTTTATTGGTCAACACAGAATGGTAAGAAGTCTATGAAAACACTCATGCACCCAAGCAAGTAGAAGACTACGAAGAGTATTGAGTCCCCTTAAGGTCACACCATGTGCAAACCTTTAAATCCTTCTCAATTCTAGAAACTACCAAGCTCATAAATTTATTAAAAGTTTATTTAATAAAAGGGACCTCATATTTCCAAAACAAGAAAAACTAGAGAGTTTGTGGATTGGTGGATGTTGTGGACTCATCGGTTATTCCATAAAAAGAAACCATGTCTTAACCATCAATACAAAAATTCAAAAATAGAAACTAGACATTAGTAAATAAAATATTAAGCACAAACCACCATTAGCAATAGCTACAACACCACTATGTCTTGTTGGCACAAAAGCATGTTTATTAACAAAAATTAGAAAATCACATNCAAACCACCATTAGCAATAACTACAACACCACTATGTCTTGTTGGCACAAAAGCATGTTTATTAACAAAAATTAGAAAATCACATTAGAATAAAGTAAAATATATAAGAAAGTGTAAAATATTCAAGAAAAAATTAAATGTACTCATGATGGTGTAAAACAAAAAATGGTGAAAGATAGGGAAAAGTTTCAATATCAAAAAGGGTGTAAAATAAACAATTTGCAAAGACAAAAATGTGTAAAACAAAAAATAGAAAAACTAAAGAGCCATATATATGATTAGCACAGATGGCCATCTCCACCATGACTAAGTTGAAAAGAGGAGATCCAAAAAATTGAGCGTGGTTGCCCATCTATTGAGGTATTGGTTGCAATAGCTTGCTTTGGCTCATGAAACGGCTTTATCTATTGGATGTTGACCAACTGCTTTTTGTTTGGACTTTTAGGTTTGTATATGATCATGGCCCCCCAAAAAAAAAGCTCTCATAAATTTATAAGGCCCCTCTTACAATGTTTGGAATTTGGTTCTTTGAGGTACGTATGTGGGATTCTAATAGAGGACCTTATCTCTAGGTTGAAATTTTACTTTCTGTATTCTAAGATCATGACATTGTTTGTTGAATGCTTTGTGCACTTCATTCCAAGACAAGGTTGCCAATTGATTTTTGTCTAGTATATTTAGGTTGAGTAGTCTTTCTTTTAGTGTTAGACTTAGGTCAAGATCTAGGTCACAGGTTGTTGAGAGTGTACAAAGCTCGAATTGAATTGGAAGCGTTGGAAGTTTTCCATAGACTAACTCATAGGAAGAGTAGCCAATAGGGAGTTTCCATGTTGAGCGGTATATCCAAAGGGCATCATTGAGTTTTATGCTCCAGTCTCACTTATATTTGCTAATAGTTCTTGTTAGAATCTTTGTAATCTCCCTATTAGTCGCCTCTACTTAATTGTTTGCTTGGGGTGATAGGGTATTGTTAATTTATGTTCAACCCCAAAGTTTTGTATGAGTTTTTGAAAAGTCACAATTGTAAAACGGGTTTTATTATTAGGAATTAGTGCATGTGGCATTCCAAACTTATTCACAACATTTTGATGTACAAATCTAGCAGTAGTGGATGATGCATAGCCGGTGATGGCTACTACTTCTACCCATTTGGTACAGTAGTTAACAACAACAATTATATATGCCTTCCCATTGGACATGGATGTGATGGAACCCATGAAATCTATGCACCATATGTTAAAGGATTCTAGTGGTTGAATCCACTATTGAGAACCCTCCATACATGTGGTCATCCCATCATCTCATTAACAACGCTCATAGGATTGGACAAATTGGTGGACATCTCTAAAGATTATGAGCCAATACTATTCTTCCATCAAGATTTTTATGTCCATGCATCTCCTAGCATAGTAGCCCCTACAAGGACCCTCATGATCATTTTGGAGAACATGCAATTGATCTGCATTAGGTACACACCAATGAACTAGGCCACCAGCATAGACCTTGTAAAGGTATCTCTTGATTTTCATGAAGTGCTTAGCCCAATGAAGAAATTGTTGTTTCTTCCTATGGTCCAAATCTTGTGGCATATCCTATGTGACAAGATAAGTGAGGATGCCATCATACCATTTTGGTTTTGCAGGTTCATTTATTACACCAGCAAAGAGGAGTTGATTGGGAAATTGGTTAAAGAGTAAAATCTCCTCCTCTTTGTTATTCCATCGCAACCAAGACAAGTGCTCAATGAACACATTCTCAGTTTTCTTTTGATCTATCATTATGAGATCAAATTCCTACAAGATCACCAACCATAATATGACATGAGGACTCATCGTTGGCTTATTCATGAGGAAGAAGATGGCATTATGATTAATGTGCACAAACACTTTATATTAAAGCACATAGTGGTTGAACTTTTCTAAAGCATACACCACTATCATCAGTTCTTTTTCCATTATGGTGTAATTCAATTGTGCACCCACAATGCTTCAACTTGCACAATGGATATAATATGAATGTTTCTTATCATCTAATTACATAAGAACAACTTCTAAGGCATAATTAGATGCATCTGTCATGATATGGAATGGTCTAGACTAGTCAGTGAAACACCACAAAATTCAGAGCTTAGTACTTGTCCGACATCAAACAGGACCCTGGAACTCACGAACGACGTCGGCTGCATGATTGCAACACTTGGTTTTTGCCAAGTACATGATGTCAGCGTATACGCCCGGCGTGCACGCCAAGATCACACACAGCGGATACGCCCAGCGTATACGCCCGGCACTCCAGCGTGTATGCCCAGCGTATACGCCTGGCACTACAGCGTATACGCTCAGCGTATACGCCCGGCTCTCCGGCGTACACGCCCAGGTACTGTAGATGTGCACGCTTGACGGTAGGATCTCCAATGACAACATGAAGATAACACCGAAGAGCAAGGATTGAAGCAAGTGGACATCCTTCGGCGTATTCACCCGGCGTGTACGCCCAGCGTCCATCAGTGTATACGCCCAGCGTATACGCCGGCATCCATCAGCGTATACGCCCCGACGTGTACACCTAGTAGCCATCAGCGTATATGCCCCAGGGTATACACTAGCATCCATCAGCGTATACGCCCAGCGTCGACCCAAGTTCACATGCCCAGCAAGTCCAGCGTATACGCCCAACGTATACGCCGGCCTAATGTAGCGTATACGCCCAGCGTATACCATATTTCTAAATTGTACGCACCCGGTTGACACGCCACGTGTCTCCCGACCCGATTTTCCCAGCAAAACCCCCCCTATAAAAAGCCCAGTTTTCCGCGTATTCAAGGTCGGCAAAAAAAATTTACCAGAGCAGACCCGAGAGCAATTACGCTGCAAACCAAAACCTCTTACGCTTACGCTGAAAGTTCTGTACGCCGAGCACAGTCTCGACGCTCCGCCTACCGTGCGAACCAGCCGCATCCCTGCACCCACCGGGGCTTTACGTCCACCTTGTGCTCAGCCATAACTGCGTTAGACCGGTGCACTACATTTCCACTTCATAATACAATTTACAGTTTCCAACTTACAGTTTACGCTGACTTCTTGCATGTGTTTCTACTTACGCTCGTTTACATTTACGCTCTGATTACACCGTTTACGCCCTGTTTTTGCCGTGTTTACGCTTTATGCCCTGTTTACGCCCTTTTTACGCTTTATGCCCAGTTTACGTCCTGTTTACGCTGTGTTCAGGTTTACGCTTAGTTTACGCTGTGTATATCAATCTACGCTGTTTACGCTGTTACGCCATCTACATTTTGTTTACGCCCTATTTTCACTGTTTGCTCCGTTTTACGCCCACTACACTGTTTACGCATAACCCAGCGTATAACACTTCGGTGATGCTCGAGGAAATCCTTGTCTGATCCGTGTGCGGACCACCCAAGGTACTCTACCTTTGTGCATTCCAGCTCGCCCTCAGGCGAAGGTAGGGTCATCTGTGCTCGTCCTGCGATCCCACGGTCTCTGTTTCTCCTTCCAGCCAGGGATCGACGATTTCAGGCGGTACAGAAATTGGCGCTAGAAGGAGGGCCTCCGCTTAAACAAATTGACTGTACGCTCCTCAGCGTCTACGCTCATCAGCGTTTTCGTTGCCCTGTTCAAACCCCCGACTCTCAGCGTCTACGCTCTCAACCTTCTAGCGTCTACGCTGCACTTACCCCAGCGTCTACGCTGCCCGGAGACCAGCGTCTACGCTGCACACTTAGCGTCTACGCTGCACACTTAGCGTCTACGCTGCACACTTAGCGTCTACGCTGCCCGCAGACCAGCATCTACACTGCACACTTAGCGTCTACGCTGCCCGCAGACCAACGTCTACGCTGCACACTTACGCTGTAGATTCGTCTACGCCAGCCACATACACTCAAACCGTTTTACATACATGATCTATCATCATGAATCTCGTAAACACCACTGCTGCCACTACCCAGAACATTAACATCTTAGACACCATGGCTGCCCAGCAGTCTATCACACCACATTTGGGAGGGCAATCCACAATGGGGCCCCGTCGGTCTTTGAGGTTACAAGGGACAGATCCAGCCGCTAACGTTATAACCCAAGACGAGTATAACTTCATCTGCATTAAGATACAAGC
>MNCI01015694.1:342828-429928 GCA_015680685.1 Gnetum montanum | reverse complement strand
TTTATTCTAGCAAGCCATCTTCCAAGAAATCTTCTTTACAAATCTTCCAAGTGTGATGTGAGACCCCTTGTGATTCCCTCTTCCCCCCCTTTTTTTTTTCTTTACCCCTGAAGCCTTTTTATAGGGTTCCAAGGTAGGTAGGGAAGTTACATATTTAAAAATATCTCACCTAACTTTTCTCCCAAGTAACTTAGCCAACCAATGAGGATATTACTTGCCCAACAAGTTAGGAGGTTACTTGCCCAACAAGCTAGGTAAGTTACAATAATTTTGGGTGGTTGCAACCACCAAAGAGAAAAAGAAGTTGACAAGTGGCCTTGGTAGTTACAATATTATAGAAAATTAAAATATAATTTCTAAAATACATAGGAATACAAGCTATAGTGGCAACTTACTTCATACACATATATATCTTTTTAATTTTGCCTCTTCAAAATGAGTTGTCAAGTCTTCTAAGTGGTGTATAAGACTTCCCAAAAAATGAGATTCTCCTCTTCCTAGGAAAAATATCTCAAAAATATCTCTCCTATCTTCTCTCTTAAGTAATTTGACTAACCAATCAGAGGATTACTTGTCCAATAAGCTAGGAGAAAATTATGTGATTTAGGAAGTTAGGAAGTATACATAAAATGAGGAGCATTTTATGCTAACTTTAATGTGACTTTAAATGGGATAATCAATATGGCAAATTTTTAATAGGTAATGACTTATATATAATAATGTTTTAAAGCAAGCTTTTCTAAAATAGGGCTCCACACTATATGTATTGTATTATGTACTTTGTTTAGATCCCTAATCTAATCTAATTTAAATTTTAAATTCTAAGTGCCACTAAGCTTTACGATATTGTAATAGAAATATAATATAATCTCCACCTTATTGGTGGTAGTGGTAGTTAATTTGTTTTTTTGCATCCCGATAATTGTAGCTAAAATTCGGAATGACCTGAAAGACGAACCCAAAGGCGAAGCCACCGAACCTGCAACTGATTCAATCATACCAAAAATCGTTACCAGCAACTACCGGCACAGGAGAAGGCTCAGCCGCCGTGTCAGGAAACGTCGCCGTATCAAAGGCATTAGCATCGGGCATGGTTATATCTTTTTTGATTGCAGGTTCCAAGGTGGATAAACTGGTGATTGCCGATTTGTTGTTGTTTCTTTTACCGCCTAGAACACCTTTTGAAATGCATTCACAGGCCTGCAACTACCCAAAAATATTGTGCCGTTTGTACCACGCGGTTTGTGATGATGTGTAAATCTTAGGGCTCCTCCCACTACGGCAAAGCTTCTTCTTTTTGTTTTTAGAACGGTGAGGGTTTCAGAACAGCACAGAATCCAGCAAGGTTTGGCGACGCATGAGGGGGTTTTTGTGGCCCTATTCACCTATCACATAGGCGGTCAACATTGCTTATGTTTTGCTGCCCAACAAAAAATGAAATGCTGATGTCTGTCCCTTTCTTTTCCTCTATTTTTTGATGACTGCCGCAGCCGCATTTTTCTTTTCTCTGCATGAATAACATCGCGCTGATGTCTCTGCCGCCCTCTCCGTCATTGCCTCCAGTCGTGGTCTGCACTGCTGCACCGTTGCCCTCAATCATGGCCTGCAAAATGCCGGTGAATATTGTGGTCTTCCCAGAGGCGCGACGCCTTGGTACCTTGCGCTCATACCATGGTGAAAAATTCTGGATTTCTGTTTAATTTGTACGATGTGTCCCAAAAGAAATCAACGTCTCCCCTTTGGAACAGGGCTAAGGTTTATGCTTATCTTTTTACGGGAGAATTCATTAAAATCCCCATAGTGATTTCCATCTCTTTCTCTTCTTCTTCTTTATTTAAAAAAAAATGATAGAAACCAATACCTTTCCCAATCACATCTTGCCATTTCAAATATTTGTATTGTAATATTTTAGAAAATCTCAACCATCTCATGTCTCTGTTCCATACAATGGCTAAATGTGCCAACACATAGAAACACCCGAACTTGAAACTGTACATGCACCACCTAACCTAGAAACTACAACAAACATCGAAACCACTGGACACACGAAAACACTAAAAGATGCCAACATAGAGCCCATCCCATCAGATGTCCCTTGGGCAGAATTACCGTTCAACGTGATCAGTGAAGGGGACACTAAGTATAGAATCACACCTATCAGCATCAGTCCTAACGTTAAATTAAGAAAAATCAAAAAATTACTAAACCACTAAACTACACCCCTCATTCAAAATGACATTAAACTACCACATGTCCGCAATGACATAAAACTAGCCATGGTCAGAAATGGCCGGTTTACCAAGGAACTCACCAGTATCACTTGAAACTTCTCTTGTTTACATGGGGTCCGAAATGGCCTTAAACTAGTGCATGGGGCCCGAAATGGCCTTAAACTAATACATGGGGCCTGGAATGGCTTTAGACTAGAACATCAAAGCTACAGTCTATCATGACTTTAAACTGAAACACATGCCCCCATGGCCCGAAATGGCCTTAAACTAGAGCATCTTTCTTATAATTCTTTTCTCTCAATTCAAGTTTACAGTTCAAATTTATGTTTCCCTGTTGTGTTGTTACGTTATCAGCCGTAGTTTTTCTTCATATTCCCCTACTTTTGTTCCTACTTTGTGCATTACACTTAAGCAACAAAATGGATAAAAAAAATTTTACATTCCTGCATCGTGTTTACATTCAAGCCCAAAAGATTTTCATTTTAAACTTGCACTTACCAGTATTCAAATAAACTTAAAATTCAAAAAAAATGAATAAATAGAAAACTCAATTAAAAAATAGAAAATGGTATAAATGTATCAACATCAAATTACAACTTAGTGCAATGTCCTCACACGATACATAGATCGCATACATAATCATTTGAATAACAAACAAAAAATATATTCATGTACAAATAGACAATTACAATGGTTAACCGATCCCATCCATCAGTTCATATACAATCCAACCAAAACATTTTGCTTGCGACTCACATAAAAACATGAGCGATCATAAGACCAAACTTAAAGCTAAGCATCAGGGTTGGGAGGGGTGTCCCCCTCAGACTCCTTGGCACCACGGTTCCCTGCTCCACTGGGGCCACCCTCTTGATCATCGCCATTGCCCTAACCCTATAAAAAGGTAAAAGAAAACAATTAACACAAAAAGAAAAGAGAAGAATTCCAAAAGTTATTGAATAAACAAGATTCACAACTTTAAATGACTTACTGAAGAAGATCCTCCTAGACCGAATTCCAACCGACGTAGGATTTCTTCTTCAGAGACACTTGCCCAGTCAGTCCCATCAAGGCCTAGATCAACGTTGGCCAAAGCCTTCCCTTTGTTCGCCGTTGACCAAGTGGGACATTTCAGAAGAAACTCCCCCACAAAAACCTCCCTAGAAGCCGTGGTGATTACCCTCCTAGGCGATTCCATCTCCACCACAGTATGCTTAGCAAATGCATCAAATGAAGAGTGCAGGCCTAAACCCTCAACAAATATCTTGAGCTGACGCTTCTTTATAGATACCTCCTTTAACGACTTTTTATAATGATACTTATGGGTCTTCTCATCTTGACCCCATTTCCGTACCTTAGAAGCAAGAGCCTTCCAATCCTGACATTTGAGGTTCAGTAAATCTATTTGCGCTTTACGCTCTGCTAGCTCCCGAGTCAATGATACTTGGAAATTCAATAAATTCCAATATCTGTCATAAGTAATTTTGGAAGTTTTCCAAGAGCAATCACCTATTAACCTTGTTGAGGCGAACTCATAGCGCGATTTAAGATCGTCCCGCTCTGCTGACAACTTGGAAATCTCTTTTTCTCCTGCCTGAATCTGCAACCATAGCCTCTCGATGGAACACCTACACATCCAAAGAGACTTGGTGTTCTACACAATGCACTCTGCCACTTCATCATAAATTTTTCAGGGCACTTGCTCAATCTCTGGGGGCAGCATAGGTAAACTATCAATACCAGTGGCCTCAGATGAATCCCATTTCAGTTTAGCCCCTACTCATATGAGGAGAACATACATTAGACATTGGATAGTAGCAACTGATGAAAAAAAAATTGAAGGATACAAAACACTTAATATATATGTACCTATTCCAGGGTGAGCTTGCTCGATGTGATCAACCACCTCATCAACGACACCAGTTATGAAGTCCATTTTACTTGGCATTTCGATCCAAGTAAATGGTTCATGTATAGGAGAAGGGTTAACTTTGGTGGTTGTTTCTGTGGAAGCCTTCATCATAGGGACTTCTAAACGGATGTTAGGAAGCGTCCTGGTCTCAACATTTTCACCTGGTAGCAGTAAAAGTATGAAATCAAAATTTAGAATAATGGAAAGCATAATCCAAAAGGAAAATAACATAATAAGAAGAGCATACTGGAATCTCTGTCCTCTTCCGGATTCAGAGGATCGCCAAGGTCTAGTCTCCCTTCGAAGAAACCATCGAACATCTCATCAACTCCATCCTGATCATCGATGTTACCCTTTTCTGTTGTATCTCCCTCCCGATCTTCCATTCCTCCCGTCTCATCCCTACTCACCTTGTCCTCCTCATTTAAGTTCATTAAGACCTCTTCCTCCTTGATGATTGGTGCTAATCTCTCTTTTCTTACTCCAGAAGTCAACTCTAATGGCATTCATAGGTTCAACATCAGGCATTGTATAAACCACCGGAAAATAAAGTAAAAATAACGATGATGATAACAAAACAAAAGCAAATCAGAGAACCAAGCTTACCCCGTACAGGCATCTTAAACCATATATGTTTCACCCTTGGTTCATCTGCAGTTAGAGCAACCTCTTTAGGACGTTCACGCTTCTAAACTTTCAATTTTGCTTTCCCGATCGTTTCCTAGATAACTCGATCAGGTCTCCTAGCAATGTAGGGCACATTATCTGGTTTCAAACCTACGCTGTCATGCGTGTGAATTGACTGACCAAATGACCCCTCCATCGTGACAAAAATCGACTCGTCAATCCCCTCAGGAGCATCTTGAGATTCAGCCACCTCAAATAAGTGGCGAATCCATAGGCGAGATAGTTGGTGGAGATCCCTTAACACGTACTTGTTATTCGCACGAACAACTAGAAATTCAGCCAGTCGGCGCAAGTAACTGGCAAAGAATGCAAAAGTGAAATGGGATTGCACATCAATGTTTGAACATAACCTCACTATCTTCGTGTGGAAACCCGAAGGAAAAAACTGGGCCCAGTTATAACGTATCCCAGTCTCTAGAATAGTGTGCATGATATGCACAGGTTCTACCCCAAGAGTTTTCACTTGAGACAGAGACTTGGGAAACACCCGTTCCCTGAACAAGGGATATAACTCATTAACTTCTGCCACTTTTGATTTCCCCTGCATAGGAAACCCCTTAGAGCCCTTAAGGACACCTAACCAGTTCTCCAATTCACGAACCACATGGATTTTTCTCTACACCCTATTCAAAATCACTTTAGTTCCAGCTGCTACTACACCAAAGAAGTCAGAAAAGAACTCCTCTGATAGATGGAAAACCACTTTAACACCCTTGATGCGAGTGCTATAGTAGGTGATAGACTCGTTGAAAGAATTAACGATTCCAATCATCTCCATCACAGAAACATCAGGGCTTAGAGCAGTAAACAAATCCATGAGGCATACATCACTCAAATGACTGATGATATGTGGCGGTGCCTTCGTATGTAACCATCACTGTGCATCACTACCTTCCCCAAATTTCATAGACAAAGTGCTCTCAGTCTGCCCGGTTGTGATAGTGGCTCCACCAGACGGGGCATCCACTGTATGCACAAGATAACCCTAGGGAGTCAACATAACCAATGATGTGGCAAAACAAGAAAACTGAGGTATCAAAAATACCATTACTTACTATTACTCGATGGATTTGGATTGCTAGGAGCCAAATCAAAATCACGTGGGAAAACTGACCCATTATGAGACTAATCCCCATGCAACCACCCCCTAGCCTCGTATTGTGCAAGTGCCCTCGAGTACCATTTGTGAAAATGAACAATGTCACCCTTGGTCTGGGCCAACACAACACCATAGAGAGTGGGGCCCACCATGAAGGCCTCCAAGGTGGTACGAGCCAAAGCGAGCCCATCATCACCTACGCACACTCCTTCTTTATTGAACTGAGGCTTGCAAAGAGACGACGATCAAAATATAAACCACTACTAAGCAGCAAGGCAAAAAGCGGCAAATTGAACAACCTTACCTTCCTACTCAGTACACGATTCTAGGAGGGTTCTGGAACAAAGTACGCACACGAGCAGCTACGAACAAGGTGTTATTGATGTGGTAAGACCCATGTGACAATAAGTCCCACACACATGATAATGGACGACTATATCTGGGTCCTCCAGAGGGACCATCCTCAATCGTAAGTGGTCCCTCATCGATGTTCACCACGAAAGCCACAACGCCATTTGAAGACCCTGGTAACATGGTCTCAAGCACGTTCAATGCTAATTGTTCACTTAAATGCGACCATATTACCACATTGAATTTAAAAAAATTGTTGGGATTCTAAAAAATTTAAATGTTGGGATTCTAAAAAATTTAAATAAAATGTTGGGATTCTAAAAAATTTTAAAAAAATGTTGGGATTCTAAAAAATTTAAAAAATTTAAATGTTGGGATTCTAAAAAATTTAAATAAAATGTTGGGATTCTAAAAAATTTTGGGATTCTAAAAAATTTAAACAAAATGTTCTTAGTCTAGCAGTCTCGCACCCAATAACGATTACAAATCATACAATCAACCAGACATCATAAACGAACGGCCCAGTAAGGCCTTAAACTACCATAATCAGCCTGGTAAGGCCCTAAACTGCCATGCGTCTGGATACAATGATAAATTGCCATCGCATACCTTAGTCAAGTTTAGATGCATAAATGCATAAATTTCTTACATCCAAAAATAACTGACCGCATGATTGACGCTGCCCCCTATTTATTGATAGGAGCAAACATCATGGACAGCAAGTTATTATTCTTACCACTGTCTATCAATGGACCGCACAGAATGATCACCTGAGAAATCAACATGGAGTCTATTGATTTAGGCTCAATGACAAATGACACTATTATGGCATCAACTCAACAAACGCTAGATTGTTTCGAAATGATAACCAAGACTCTGGACCTAGAAGCTGATAGCATCACCGAAGACCCCTTGGTTGAAGTCCCCATTACCGTGCCAGATGGCGAAGTTAAAATCCTGAAACTAAGTACATTGTTAAGCCCGCAACTAGTCAATGACATAGCATAAGTGCTTAAAGACAACATAAAAGCATTTTCTTGGTCCTACACTAACATGCCTAGGTTAGACCCTTGAATAGTCCAGCACAACATTATAATCGACCCAAAATTAAGACCAGTGAAACAAAAGGCACGTAAGGTTAAGCCTGAGGTAGCACTGGCAGTCCGCAATGAAATCACAAAACTATATCAAGCTAGTTTCATTCGGGCTATTGACTATGCTGACTGGGTATCCAACATGGTCATTGTCCCAAAGAAGAACGGAAGTATTCACCTATGCATTGACTTCTGGGACCTCAACATTGCGAGCATAAAAGATGATTTCCCCCTACCTAGCATTGATCAACTAGTTGACTCGACCGTTGGGCATACCTTGTTATCTTTTATGGATGGATTTTCAGGATATAACCAGATTCAGATTAACCCTGAACACCAACTTAGGATGACTTTCATGACACCATGGGGTACTTTCTGCTACACGATGATGCCATTCAGTCTTAAGAATGCTGGTGCTACATACCAAAGGACGATGACGTTTATCTTTAGTGATTATATCTTCAACTCACTCAATGACTATGTGGATGATATCATGGTTAAATCAAAGACATCAGAACAACATGTACAAGATCTTGACTTAGTACTAAAACGTTGTTTAAAATATGAGCTGAGACTTAACCTAAAGAAATGTGTCTTTGGAGTCAAAACAGGAAAAATGCTTGGGTTCATAGCCTCGAAAGCAGGGATACAAGTAGACCTCAATAAGGTTAAGGCCATAACAAACTTAAAACCACCTAGCAACCTTACCGAACTTCACGGTCTACAAGGTAGATTACAGTTCATCAGGCGTTTCATAGAAAAACTCACAGACAAGTTGAAACCTATGAACCACTTGCTATGCAAGAACGTCCATTTTGAATGGACTTCATAGCACCAGGAAGCATTTGACAATATTAAAACAGCGCTTGTTCAACTACCCACAATTTATCCACCTTGAAATGATAAATTGTTCTACATCTATCTTACTACTTTTGACTCATCAATCGCATCTATGCTTTGCCAAAAACGAGATGACGGAACTGAAGCCCCTGTTTATTACTTAAGTCATGCATTAGTAGCCCATGAGAAGAGGTACAATGAGGTTGAAAGGTCATGCTTAGCCCTTGTCTTTTCCTTAAAGAAATGGTGACATTACCTATTCCATAACCAAGTCAATATAATCTGTAAGGATAATGTACTCAGAGCCATCACAGGAAACATTTACGAGTCGAGTAGAATAGCTCGTTGGAAAGCCATGATAGCTGAGTTTGACCTACACTACATAGCATAATCATCAGTTAAGGGTCAAGCCATACCAACTCAAATGACTACATCACCAATGCATGATCGAGCAGCAATAGAGCCAGAGTTCTCGGATGAAAATGTGAGCGCAATAGACACAGTATCCGATGACTACGATGCCATTTTGAACTTTGATGGAGCATCCACCTCTCGAGGGGGAAGTGTTGCTGCCATCATCACCTATCCCTCTAGGGAGATCCAACCCTTTGCTTACTATTTTAACTTTCATTGTACCAACAACATAGTAGAGTACGAAGGTCTCCTTAGAGGTCTCATGGCAGCATTAGCTTCAGACATCACACAACTGGTAGTCAGAGGTGATTCACAATTAGTTCTAAATCAAGTCATAGATGTTTATGTGTGCAAAGCGCAACACTTACAACCATACTGTGATTTGACTAAGCACTTACTGAAGCAATTCAAAAATGTAGATGTGCAACATATTTCCAGAAATGATAACACCATCACAGATGCACTTGCAACATTAGCTCTAAATATGTCGCCAAATATGTTCCACATGTTGCCCAGCTCTATAATTAGTTGCACTAAACCCATAACTGATACTTCTGATGAATTATCGATTACATCCGTTAGTACAATGCAGACCGTAGAATGGTACGACAACATAAAGGAGTACCTTTTACACGGTGAACTGCCTCAACATCTGCGAATGCACAAAAGGACATAGTACGAAAATGTTCTTAATAGTATGCATTGGTAGGTAACATGTTGTGTCGTTGGTCCTATGAAGGCATCCTATTAAGATGTGTCAGTAGTATGGAGGGCTAGACCATTATGGAGCAAGTACATGAAGGACTTTGCAGAGGGCACATAGTGCCCAAAGAAATGGCAATCAAAATAAGGCGTTTAGGATACTATTGGCCACACAAGGAGTACGACTGTGTCTCGAAGGTCAAAACGTGTGACACACATCAAAAGCATGGTAATATCATACATGTCCCACCCAATGAATTGCATATAGCTCAAATCACATGGCCTTTCCAGAAATGGGGGTTAGACATCATTGGACCAATAACTCCCCCGTCTTTCGTAGGACATAGCTTCATCATAACCACAATTGAATATTTCACAAAATGGGTAGAAGCTATTCCCCTTCAAAAGACCACATATGCAACTTCATTCTAGAAAACATCGTAACCCGTTTTGGCATCCCGATGACCATCATCACTGATAATGGGCCACAGTTCAGTAGTGTCAAAACTAGAACTTTCTATGAAAGCTTAGGGATCAAACATTCATTTTCATCCCCTTACTATCCTCAGAGCAATGGACAAGCCAAAGCTACAAATAAGATTATCATCTTAGTGCTAAAGAAGATGCTTATGCAGAGCAAGAGAAAATGGCATGAACAGTTAGTATACGCACTATGGGCTTATCGCACTACACATCGGACTTCCACAGGTAAAATGCCATATAGTCCTTTTTATGGTTCAAAAGTAGTTTTACCTTTGGAGCTGTAGGTGCCATCCTTAAGGATTATGCTCTCTGGACTCCTCGACAAAGATCAAAACAATGACTTGCACATTGTTGACTTGGACTTGGTGGAGGAGGAATGCACACATGCGCTTGATCAGATCAAATGGTACCAAAAGTAGCAACGACGGTGCCATCAACACGATATCCATAAACGCCCGATCAAGGAAGGTGACCTTGTACTCAAAGCTATTTGGAAACTCTTGGACAAATTCTCAACCAATTGGGAAGGACCCTACTTGGTCACCAAAGCATTCGACAACGGAGCATTTAAACTAGCTGATATGAATGGAAATGAACTCGCACATCCGATGAACCACTTGTACTTAAAACCATTCTACATTTGAACATGAACTCAGGTATGCGCTCGTCCTAGAATCATCATGACGGTAAACTGATACCACAGCTCATCCTAGAATTATGATGGTAAACTGATACCACAGCTCGTCCTGGCATTACGATGATAAACTGACACCACAGTTCATCCGCAATGACAATAAACTAGAACCCTTCCAGTATGACATTTAAACTACCACAGTTTTGTTTGCCAAAGTCCACTAAGACTATAAATTGGTTTGCCTCTTCACAGTCCTCCATGACTATAAACTAGCAGTGTACCATCCGCTACAACGATAAACTGGCACCATCCAATAGGTTATGACGTGAAACTAATCCACGATAGTCCGCTGTGACTACAAACTGGCAGCTTCATCTCTAGTCTCCTGATTTGTAGCTGCATTCAAATTTCATCAGAGCTGCTGCCTCCTTACTAGTTGATCTTAACAACCTTGCTGCCATGCACATTCAGTGCCTGAAATCTCATCTGGTGCCTCTGCTTCATCAGTTGCTATTCAAATCCAATCTTACTCACTCACTCGTGGTTTTCTTATCTTCTTGGAGTTGTGTTTGCAGGATGACACTCAGAGGCATTCGTACGAGAATGCACTTTGTCACAGCAGCAAGGTATCACATTGTGCCTAATACACGTAACTAGGTTAATCAAGCCATTCACTAGTACATTTCCCGTTACACTTCCCATCTATTCCTCAACATACTCTACTCAGTCATACCCCAGACACACCCAGTGCATTCCAAAACATTGAGCACACCATTGCGCACCGCAACACCTTTAAGTAGTTGCAACACACAACATGACACTTGAGCAATGAGTACAAGATTAAAACAAAGCTCTTTCGAAAAAAAAGAGCCAAAAGGAAATACATGACCCTTGGCACTTCCCATATAAGCCCTAGGCGGGAAGGCAATTGTCTTAGAAGCAAGTACTCAGGTCTCAAACGCTCAAGTAACATCTCATTACATGGCTCTGGCTCTCTGCCAACAGGTTCCCTTTAATATCAAACAGAGGCCCTGTTCTTCCAAAGAACGTAACACATCATCATCATGGCTTTGGTTATGCCAACAAGTCCTCTTAAACCTTAAACAAAAGTCTTATTCCACCAAAGGATGTACACCTCATGTCCTGGTCTCAAGTCTGCTAGACAATGGCTATTGACAAGGATCAACATGACCCGTATACACACCAGAGCATCCTCTTCACTATGCACAATTCCTAGATTAGTTCCCAGTCTCCACAATTTCCATCCCCCTATCCAGCTACAAATGTCATTTCCTCAATTTCATGTACTACTGAAACACGGTGCGATGACATCTGGTCAAGTGTCAAAGGATAATGTTTCTACCAAGTCACTTGTGGTGCTTTGTACTTCTTTGTGATGCTTCTCGGGTTTATTCCTCCAAGCATCAACAAAGAGGGGCCTATGAAATGCCACAAAATTTTGAGCTTAGTACTTCTCTGACAAGGATCAAGCTAAGTCATGATGCTCCCCAGCATCACTGAAGCTTGAGGACCTCATAGATAACTTCAAACAAAGTCGAACCGAGCAAGAAATGGTTCCCTAGGATCCACGGCAAACTATGGCAATAGCCGACATCGAACCTTGCTAAATTTTGAGCTCAAAATACTTGGTTTTTACTACACAACGTATACACCCAGTGTGCATGCCCAACGCGTGACTTCAAAGACTACCCGAAACAAGCACTCTAGGGAAATATTTTCACAAGGCATCAGCTCTCAAAGATAGGGCAATTGTTAGGCGTCATCATGGGCCCAAAAAAATTGGGTTTTGACCTTGAAATCATGCACTTTAGGGTTCACATGCTGAGCATGTACATCCTA
Organism: Gnetum montanum; assembly: GCA_015680685.1. Lineage (NCBI taxonomy): Eukaryota > Viridiplantae > Streptophyta > Gnetopsida > Gnetales > Gnetaceae > Gnetum > Gnetum montanum. Next base: position 417,621 of record MNCI01015694.1, on the reverse strand, counting down.
CACACCCAGTGTGCATGCCCAGCATGTACACCTAGTGTGCACCATCCAATGTGCAGCACAGCGTACATCAGTAGAAGACATCAGCAGAACCATGTTAGATCAAGTCCAAGAATATCTGCAAGCAGCACTCTCGTGACATCCGAGCCCAAATCCGAGGGTCAAATTGGATACTCCCTATTGTAACAGTAGTTTGTAAAAATGAATTATTTTGTTTTAGTCAAGTCTGTATGCTAAATTCACACGCCAACGTGTACACGCCAATGTGCAGCAGCACATGTTGGCATGCGGCATGTTGCACACTTGTAAAATTTCATTTGGTTGCACCCGATCGATGCTCCACATGTCATCCGATCTGAAATTCCAGCATTCCATAGCCAATCACCCCATCTCAGATCTGAGTTTAGTGCCCAAACTTGTACAAAAACCCAGATTTTTGACCAGATCAGGGTTTAAAAATTAGAGGAAATCTTGACAAAAATCAGGGCAATCGACACTGAGAACATTCATGACACCCATCCTGTACGCTGGACTTGGATCCTACATGCTAAGCATACAACCTCCGTGCTGTGCCTGTAGTCTGAACTAGCATGCTATCACACCCTTGTATTCACCGGGGCTCTTCATCTTCCGTGTGTCAGATTCACAACTGTGTCTAGATCGGTGCATTGTAATTTTTATTATGCAATAATATTGTTCCATTTTCTGCCAAGATTTGTTACAGCTTTCGTTCACATTTTTTTATCTCTTGTTTACATTTGTGCACGCTGATTTACATTTTCATACCGTTTATGTATAACCCAGCATATCCTGCATCGACATATGTTTGTGGAAATCATTGTTTGATCCACGTGCAGACCACCCAAGGTACTCTACCTTCATCAGTTCTAGCTTGCCCTCAAGCGAAGATAGGGTCTTCTACGTCTATCTATAAATCTCTCGGCGTACATTTCATTCCAGCCACTGACGATTTCGGACAGCACAGAAGGCGGCTATTGAGATAAGCTCATGGAAGAATGAGGCTAAATGACATGAAAAGCTAAAGGAGCACTTTTGGGACTAGGTGGGGATGTATAAACAAATCATTGAGAAGGAGATCCATATGGCCAAGGCTCACATCAACACTATTAATGCTCAACACACTGACTGGTGGGTCATATTGGACACATATGCATTCGCCCACCAGGCAAAGTTAAGAATCGGAACCTACAGATCCAAGACCTTATAGAATACATGGAGTTGATGAACTTGTGGTATGCCAACCTTGCCATGTTAATAGTAGGGAACCCAAGAATAGAGCTCGAGCAATAGGTAGCCACCACCTACATCAAATATGAAACAGAATTTGCAGAACGCAAGAAGATATTGCAAAAATGGAGATTGCAAACTCTAAAATTGAGGTGGTTAAAGTAAGCTACCAGGGATAAAAAGGTATTGCAATAGACTTACCTTGATGGCTTGTAGATTTCCAAGAATATAGAGACAAAGCCAGAGCCTACGAGGAAGAACGGCGGGTGTTTGTGGCTTGGTATGTCAAGGCAAAAAAAATGTTTCTGCAACTACCCTACCCATGGAAGGTGCCAACGCCATCAAATATTGGAACATTAGCATGGATGGCATAGAATCACTGAACCAAAGAGGAGAAACTCAACGTCATACTTCAACGCCATCAAGCCCCAAGACCTGGAACACAAGACAAGGGAAAGGCACCCATGGAGGAGCCACGACCACCAGGAACTACATGAGTTCCATCAATTTTTTAGCTATAGGATTTTCTTTTGCATTCTTTGTGTTATGTCTCAATTTTTTTCTGATCCCACACTGTAGCATGAATCCATTCTCACCAGTCAATAATCCCATACCTATCCACTATGTAATCAACGAAGCTTATTCTCACTGTAACTCGAGGACGAGTTTTCATTCAATTGTGAGGGTATGATGAGTTATCATTTTGTTGGCCACGATATCATAGCCTAGACATAGTATTGCATACGCAATATCGCAGCCTTTCCCCTCATCTATAAATAAGAGGTAGATAGATCTGGTAGGCAGTTTTTAGAGTCATTTATGTTTAAGTTTCTTTTTACATTAGTTTTTCCTCTCAACCCTTCTCTCCCAGTGTATGCTCGCAGTGTGGTGATTGTAATTGTATGGCATCCTTATTTGAGTGTGACGTACTTGGACATGCACATGACCAGCAATAAATATTGAGATTACTTCATCATTGTAGCATCCACTTAGCTTATTTATTTATTTATTTATTATTTACTACTTTCCTAGTTAATATCTCTCTACCCTTATCTCCTAGTAACACGGAATGAGTATGAATTAATCAAGAGCATTCAAGTGTGACTGCTTGGTAACCCAGTAGCATACTTTGGCCATGTGCTTGGTAATCCTAGTGGTAGTCATGGACAAGGTCTAAGATGTGTATGGATGATTAAGGAATGGATGCTCATCACACTTAGGCTAGTTAGATTCTCTCTCCCTACTCCTAGTGAGTCAATATTATTTACCATCATACCTAGGAGTAGCATTAGTGTAGGAACACATCATACACCTCACTCTGGACTAAACCATACGTGAAAAATCTAATACTAGTCCAAGTGAGAAGATAGCAAACTGCGATCTAAGAGTAATTGTCTAGATACCACAACTAGCTCATCTACGGAGTTCGACCGGATTGTGCGTGAAATGCTCGTATTCGTATGGTTGAGTGTAGGGGTACCTTGTCACTCATCATCTTTCCAAATGATTTTTCTTTAGATATCTCTAGGGAAAGATCTCTAATGCGCATTCTTGCATCAACAATGCTTAGCCATGCCCTTCCCATAATGATTGGGAAGTTCCCTTGATAGTTCTCAACCTTGATTTCTAGGAAATAAATAGGATAAGACCACCCATAGATAATGGTCATAATGTCTTCCACTAGTTCCAATGAAATAGTGATAGAGTAGTCTACCAATTCCAATATGATATTGCTCTTATTAAGAGGTGGTAGGTTCTAGGAAGTATACAACATCTCATGAGACATGAAGTTCATACTAGAACCAAAATCAAGAAGAAATTTACATGGTTCATTCCTAATAATCTATAAATAGATAAGGGGACTCCTAAGATTAGCTAATTTCCTAGGAAGGTTTCCAGCCTAGATCTAATTAGATATGGCATGGGTGAGCATAATAATATGGATTTTAGATGGCATTTGGTTTGAAGGGGACCTGATGGAATGGTTTGTAGAGGATGAGGTAGGAGTAAGGTGACAAACTTCCTAAGTCTGTGAGAGCTTAGTAGAGCTATTGGTTCGAAAGAATGGTCTTTTACAAGTATGAGGTTTCAAACCCCTTTGTTGATGAACTAATTGTAGATTAAAAATCATGGTAGCATTGCATTTCTATGGTTAGGCTAGAAGTTCATCCTGCATGAATGACGTAAGCAGTAGCTGTGTTGAGGATGGAGGAACAAGTGTAGACGTAGGATGAAGATAAGGATAAAATGTGGCATCCCTTCTTGAATGTGGAGAATAAGCTTTGTAGTATTCAATAGGGTGGTAGTGATGTTGGAAAGGAGAAACATAACTGGAAGAGTCATGTGAAGATAGGAGTTGTTGATGAGTGGCGAGGTACCCCTATGCCCAACCATGCAAATCACGGGCGTTCACACGTGACTCAGTTGAATTCCATGGACTACAAGAACTTTGCATACACCAATACCCTAACCAGAAAAACCTTGTGTTAGAATGATCACTGTCTTCCCAACCTCACTTCTGATGTGTCTGATTGTGATGGTTAAGTGAGATTGAGGCAAATGATTTTTATGGCTTTTTTACTTATCTTCTCGGGTCTAATTCTTGGAATGAAATGTAAGAAATGGGATATTACGTAATCTATAATTATCCTAATCTATCTCTTAACTCTTCTTAGCATAAGTATCTGATCCCATATTTTGTGCACATCTTGAGCATCCCCTAACCACTACTAGGCTACCAGATGTTAAGCGTCACTGGGTTTCCAAGTGTTGGATTTACTTTCAAGATGGTCGTACTTATGGTTTTTACAAGCTATAAAAGAATGATAACGATTAAAGTAATAACAATGAAAACTTAAGAAATTATTAAAGCATAAAAATATTAAACTATTGAATGCTCAAATGACTAAGTCCAATTGCTACAAGGAATGCTTGAAAAGCTCATCTTTATTTTCATTCACACCAATGGGCTTAGGTACATTATTGCTCAAATAAAGAGCCAAACACCATTCTAACACCTATTGCAGGCACCTGGAAAATATTCTAACTCTCATGAAGACAAATTATAAGAGCTTTGCTACAACTACCAAAAAGGTACCTACTTGTGGTAGAAGCACACTTATTTATAGGCTAGAATAGGATCCGCATAAATGGGGCCATGTAGATGCATGGACAGATGCATCGACAGGACCGTGTCGATGCGACCATGTATACAGGGCCCCGTATACGTAGCCTAGTCGATGCATTTACTGTTTAGTGCTTCATCATACCCCCACAATTGAGTAAAAACTCATCCTCAAGTTTCATTCCAATTTGGAAGGTATGAACTTCTTATTACAACACACATGACTCAACACACATGACAAAACAGCAATTTTACTGACGCACCAAGTGCCTAAGTGTACAGAGAGGAACTTGCCCTCATATAAAGAAAACAAGGTGGCCACTTAATTTTCTAGGTCAAACCATGGTCTTCTAGCTGTTAGCATAGCCAGGTTTGCATAGTGAAGGTTGGCCAACTCCATGTACTTTGTCATTTCTTCAATTTGTAGTTCCTTGAGGTAGATTTTAGCTTGGTTGTAGGCATTCAACCTATTAAAGATGGGTTGCCACACCTCGCCTCCTTCTTGGAGCTGCTGGAGTGCTTGGTTCAATTTGGCCTTGGAAACTTGAATATGCTTTTCATTCACTTCCTTCTGTAATCCCACTTGGTCCCTGTAATGATTTTTAACTTTCTCAAACTTAAGGGCTTTACTTTTCCAAGCGGCGATTTCGATGGTTGATTTCTATCACAAGGCACAAACCTCCTCCATAGATAGATTTTGATTTTCAGTGGCCAACCTCCTCACATCAACATTCACCCTAGCTAGCTCTTCCTGCTATTGATGGATAAAGCTTTTCATGTGTTGATTTTCATCACCAACATTGCGTAGGCGATGAACTTTTGTGGTCAACCTAACATTCTCTTGGTGAACCTCTATCAAGTCCTTGTTTAGATTATATGCATGAATGTCTGCCAAGGACTTATCAAATATTGATGACTCTCACTCATTCTCAACTATCTAGAGTTTGAATTGAAGCTGTTGAAAAGTTTCATCTCTAGAGAGTTCATGGTTGAGGAGAGTTGGATTAGCAAGTTGGGCCCTTAATTGGGCAACTTTTGTTGCCAAGCATTGACAATTGACTTGAGCAACTTCAAGTTGCCCCTCCAAGATGAGGCTCTTACCCTTTTCCAAGAGCAACTCTGATTGGGTTACAGTGATGTTATCTGGAAGATCAAAGACATCCAAAAGTGGTTGCCTGGTTCCCACCAGTTGGTCCAATAGTTCTTCATGTTGGATTGCATCAATCCTACTATGTGAAGTCCTGACAGATACTTGTACATCTTTGAGTCCATGTACATCTAGTATAGGTGTCGCTGGTGCATTGAGGGCCATAGAAAGCATGTCAGCAACCACTTTAGCCACAATCTCTTATCCCTGGTGCTACATCACCAAGATTGTTGCCCCCTCTCTATCCTCCAAGTGTACCGAAAAAGTAGTGACATTTCTTGAAATTTCAAGACATAATTGTTGGGTGGATATCATTACTTCTCGAACACTAGGATCAGTTCTTGCAGGTACTTGTGTTCGAGTGATAGAAAACATTGGCCCTGCTCTTTCTAGCAAACTTATTGATTGAGCCACTTGCTCTAGGTGGCTCATTACAGGGCAATAGATCAAATGGTCTTCTCCTCCACCGATCCCTCTAGATTACTCTTGTTGGCTCAACATAGATTTTTGGATAGGATTAGTTCTTGTGGTACTTGTGTTCAAGTGATAGAGAACATTGGCCCTACTCTTTCTAGTAGACTTACTGATCGAGCCACTTGCTCTAGGTGGCTCATTGTAGGGTGATAGATCAAAGGGTCTTCTCCTCCACAGGTCCCTCTAGATTGCACTTGTTGGCTCAAGAGCGATTGTTAGATTTCATGTATATGTTTTACGATGGTTTGCAGACTTGACCTCATTATTTGCGTAGGTGGTGGAGGTGGTTGCTACTCTTCCTCAATTTGTGTGGTGGTTGGAGTCCTGTCTTTCATCATTTCTCACCATGAGGCAATTTGGATGTGCCAAAGTGTATCGTTGGCATATTGTGCTATCCCTGCCCATTTGCATAATTTCCTAATTAAGCAGGGAAAGGGTAGAGTTCACCTTCCACATTCGCTTTTAGTGAATCTTTTCTCAATCTCTAAAAACAACAATTGTGGATGGCTCATTAGGAATTTTTTGCTTAGAGTGGCACATGCATGAGTGGAGAAGGCAATGATCTTGATGGGTCTCATTGTTGGGTTCAGGTGGTAAGACACAATCTTTGAATATAACCTCTTCACAGTGGTCAAAGTGCCAAAATCTTTGTAATCCATCCCATACCATCGCCTAATCCACTCCCCTTTTACCTCAGGATCTACTTGCTTAGAGATCTCTACCACATCAGCTCTGGTCGTAGGCAACCCCAGAGCTTGTGTGATCACTTCTGCAGAGTAAGAGACATAGATGTCCTTGATTCTTACTCTGGACCCCAGTTGCTGATTTGTCCAAAAGAGATAAGTCTCTCCTAAATACCATTCACCACTGGATGTGATGATTGGCCACATAGGAGAGTTTTGCAATTGGAGCTTCACCTCTTCTGGTGCATTCTCAAGGAATGGTCCAAAGTTCAACTCTTTCAAGATCATTCGTTGCACCTCCCTTGGCCTAATAGTGTCGAGACATGCTTGGGTCAAGGTGACCTCAAGCTGTGGTGCTATCACCAAAGTTTCATCCCCTTGCGATTGTTCACTAGGGATCTCCTCTTCCAGAATCTGATGAACAGATTCCACATCAGGCCCTTCATGGAGGGGGCCAGTTGCATGGGAGCCCTTCGTGTGCTCTGGGTGTTGCACATCTCATCCTCTTCCCGTTTGTGGCTGCTTGTCCCTTGGTTGTGATGGTACTTCTCCCCTTGGATGCCTTGGTTTCGGTGCCATCTGCAATCAAACATAACCACTAATTAAATTGTGCATAAGTTGCTCAAAATTTCTCTCATACACCTTCTTAGTTTGACCAAGTTATGGTGTTGGCATGTGCATCCCATTAAATTTCCCAGTGTATTAGCTGATGGATTAGAACCAAAAACAATAAGGCATGAGTTGGAGGTTAAACTATTGTTTTGTTCCTTCCCTTAAGAGGTGTTAAGTATTTATTGATTTTAATAGACCTCAACCCCCCATGACTGAGAGCATACCTATGGGTGCTAAAGAGGGGAAGGATAGGTTGATTAGGATGCATGGTAGACAACATAAGTGCTTGGAAGAAGAGGTGAGGTAGAGAAAATGAAAAATCTCCCCCCAATTTGTTTGCAAAATGAACAAAAATGTAACATGCAATGGGGGTATATATAGATTTTTGGTGCTACGTTGATGGGGCTGCATAGATGTAGCCACGTATATGTAGGGGGTTATGTATACAGGGCTATGTTGATGCAAGGGGTTACGCACATTGACCTGCCCAAGAAAAGCCCAAAAAATGGATTTAAAATGCCAAATTGGGGTGGTTGAAGAGCTTGAGAGACCAGGAACTCGGTTGAGAGAAAGAGGAAGGTAAGTGGGGTGAAAAAAGGGAGTCAAAAAGTAGGAGAATGTTGTGAGAAAGAACTCCACAGAGAAGAAATTGAGTGGTGGGTATCATGAAAACAATCAACCAATAGAATCAAGAGGATGTGAGACTAACAAACGGGACTAGGGATATGCAAGCAGGTCCTCCCCATAGTAGGTAGTAGTTGTAGTAGCCCTTGCATATCATCAACATTGGAGTCTGTGGGCCCTAGAGTCAAGGAATGGTAATTGCAAGTTAATGCTCTCATCGATGAGAACTTGTCGAAGTAGTAGGAGTTCATGGAAAGCATGACAAACTATAAAAACATAAGATGGGCAGTGAGGTGAGTCATGGAGAGAAATGGGTGAAGAGAGAGGAATGAGAATTGGGATTCCAATTATTGGTCACATGAAACCTCATGTGAAGTTGTGGTTCAGTGACCCGATAGGACTATTCTTGAGTTCAGATCCATAACCAACCATATACAGTGACATTGCAGCAACATGCAAAGGCCTGTCCACCCACAAGAGTACAAGAATGCACCCATAGAGAACCACCACTCCAACATGCATGAGAGGAAGGAAGTGAAATGGGACTAAGTTAGAGGGGACAAAGCAAGTCCCATAACTAGTGCTTGTGACCTGTGAGAGATGGTCTAAGGGGTGTGCTTTGAATTCCCACATAGTGATTATTTTATTATATATATATTTTGATGTTGTGGGAACCACACCATGCAAAGACCCATGCTTGGTTGCATGTATTCGACCAAGGGGTATGCTTTGAATCCTCATGTTTTTTTTTTTTTTTGCAATGAGAACCACACCATGCAAGGTCAAATTGCCAAGGAGCTTCCTTGTGGAAAAGAACTTGGAGTGGTAAGAAATCTGTGAGGACACTCCTAAAACCTAGGGGATAGAAAGGCACGAAGAATGGTGCATTCCTCTTGAAGTCGCACCTGATTCAAACCATTGGGTCATCCTCGAGTCTAGGAACTACACAAGTCACACATTAATTAAAATTTTTTTAAGTGAATGGGGATTGCATGTTTCCAAAGGGAGAAAAACCATGGAGGGGATGAATGGGTGGATGACATGGACTCATTGCTGATTTTATGAGATGAAAGTAGATGTAATTTCTAAGAACAACAATGTGAGGGTAGGAGCAAGATCAAATAAGTGGACCATTTCATGTGACCCATCGCAATGAAAACCAACTGCACCATACATCGAATGACAATAAGATGATTTATTAGCAACCAACTAAAAATTAAACACATACACACAAAAATAAGCAACAAAGAAATAGAAAAGTAATTAAAGAAAGAAAAATATAGTAAGAATTGGAAAATGTACGAATGATGTTGAAAAACAAAAATGTGTAAAACAAAAAGTTCCAAAAACAATGAGGAGCTTAGTAGAACGGATCAGCATGGAGGATAGTCTTCCCCATGGCTAGACTGGAAGGAGGAGACTCAAAAAATGGAACGAGGATGTCCTTATGATGATGAGACATTAACACTAGTTTGGTGGAGTTCAAGAAAAGGTTTTAATTATTGCTGATTAACCAACTGCATTCTCATGGGGTCCTCAGGTTTGTGTATAAGGAAGGCCTCTGATGGTAAGGTTTCGGAGACAATGTAAGGTCCTTCCCACAGTGTTTGAAACTTGGTTAGTTGCAGTACATGTGTGGGGTTCTAGTAAAGTACCTTATCTCCACATCTAAATGTTACCTTCCGAATCCTTAGATCATGTCATTTTTTATTATAGGCCTTGTGTATCTCATTTGATGACAGGGCCACCAATCGATGATCATCGAGAACATTTAGGTTGATAAGTCATTCGTGTTGTGCTAGTGGTATGTCAAGACCCAAGTCATAGGCTATAGATAGTGTCCAGAGTTCTACCTAGATTGGAAGTTTTAGTAGCTTACCATACACTAACTCATAGGGAGAGTAACCTATAGGAAGTTTCCAAGTGGAGTGATAGGCCCAGAGGGCATCATTAAGTTTGGTACTCCAATCCCTCCTATATTTACTGATGGTTTGAGTGAGGATTTTGGTGATCTCCCTATTGGTGACTTTGGCCTACCCATTGGCTTGGGGGTGATAAGGTGTTGTAAATTTATGGGTAACCCCCAAGCATTGAATGAGTTTACGAAAGGTGATGCCCATGAAATGCATTCCATTGTCTAAGATGAGTGCACGTGGCACTCCAAACCTATTTATGATTTGTTGTTGGACAAATTATGCGATGGTGTTTGAGGAAAATTCAATGATGGGTGTCAACTCCACCCACTTTGTGTAGTAGTCCATAGTGACAATGAGGTATGCCTTCCCATTGGACAGGGGTGTGATGGAACCCATGAAGTCGATGCCCCAGATGTTAAAGGGCTCCAGTGGTTGGATCCACTATTGAGGTCCCTCCATTTATGTAGTCATCCCACCATCTTTCTGGCATCATTCACAAGAGTAGGTGAACCATTGTGCATCCTTGAAAATTGTAGCCCAATAATATCCTGCAAGTAGGATCTTAATGGTCGTGCATCATCCAGCATAGTGGTCCCCACAAGAACCCTCGTGAGCATCTTGGAGGACGTGCAATGTATCATCATTAGGGACACACCATCAAACTAGGCCATCTGCACACACCTTATAAATGTGGCCATTGATTTCCATGAAGCACTTGGCCTTATGGAGAAACTGTTGTTTCTGCTGATGGTCCCACTCCTTTGGCAATTCCTAGGTTGTGAGATAAGTGAGGATGTGGCTGAACCAAGGTGATTCTTTGGACACCTGTGTCTCGATCACTCCTACGAATAGGAGTTCATCTAGAAATTGGTTAGAGAGTGGCTCCTCCTTTTTTTCATTATCCTATTGTAGTTGAGACAAGTGTTTAGCAACCACATTCTTGGTTCCCTTCTGGTCTACAATAGTGAGGTCAAATTCCTGAAAAATCACTAGCCACCGTATGATACAGGGGCTCATCGTTGGTTTGTTCATCAGGAACTAGATGGCACTGTGGTCGACATGCATGAACACCTTGTACCTAAGCACATATTTTCAGAATTTTTCCAAGGCGAACACCACTACCATCAACTCTTTTTCAGTGGTGGTGTAGTTAAGCTGAGCACCCACAATGCTACGACTTGCACAGTGAATATAGTATGGGCATTTTTGGTCATCCCACTATGTAAGCATGGCTCTCAATGCATAGTTGGATGCATCTGTCATGATGTGGAAGGGTTTGGACCAATCAAGTGCTCATAGAACTGGAGTCTCTATGAGTTTATGTTTAAGTGTTTGGAATGCAGATTCACATTCCTTGGTCCAGATGAACAGAGCATCTTTCATCGTGAGTTCCACCAACAGCCTGGAAATCTTCGATGAAGCACCAGTAGTAACCAATGTGGCCAAGGAATGACCAAACATATTTTATAGTCCTTGGTTTCCTGGTGATTCCTTGGATTACCCTAATTTTTTCTAGATCCATGTTAATCCCTGTTTGTGAAATTTGGTGCCCTAGCACAATGCCCTCTTAGACCATTAAGTGGCTTTTCTGCCAGTTGAGCCGTAGATTAGTTTCCACACATCTTTTCAAAACTTGATCAAGGTGGTCCAAGGCTTGATCAAATATGGCTCCATAGGTAGAGAAGTCATCCATGAAAACTTCTACTCCACTGCCAATTTGCTACTGGAATATGCTAAGGACAAGGCATTGGAAAGTGGTAGGCACATTACATAGGCCAAAGGGCATCTTTTTGTATGTGAAAGTCCCCCAGGGACTTATGAAGGTTATCTTGGCCTGGTCTTTTGGCACAATCTGGATTTGATTATAGCCACTATAACCATCCAAAAAGCTGTAATAATGATGCCATGCAATGGTATCCAACACTTGGTCCACAAATGGGAGAGGGAAGTGACCTTTGAAGGTAGCCATATTGAGCAATTGGAAATCTATACAGACCCTTCATATGCCATCCTTCTTTGGCACAATAACTAGTGGGCTAACCCATTCACTATCGGCAATAGAGTAGATGAACCCTACTTTTAGCAACGGCTCGATTTCATCTTTGATGACCTGCTTCAATTGGGATTTAATTAACTTTGTGGTTGTCATTGTGGCTTCATGGAGGGGTCAATATAAATCTGATGTTGGCAAACCCTAGGATCAACTCCTATTAATTCAAGATACGACTATGCAAAAGTAGCATCCCATTTTTTTACCACCTTTAGCAACTTCCTCTTTTGTTCAGGAGCAAGGATGGCATTGATGATCACTAATTTCCCATTCTATAAAAATGCATATTCTAAGTGGGCCAGTAAGGATTTGAGTTCCAAGGACTCTTGTTTAAAACTTTCAAGGATTTGCAACTTTCCCCAATCATCACGGTCATCAACAGTTGATACTTGTTGATGGACCTCTTCCAAATTATCTATGCTTTCTACATAGGTGTGTATAAGCCCCTCATATGGTTCCATGCAAAAAGTGCTACTAGCAAGATTAATGGTCAGCCACTGGGTGCCTTCTTGATTTGTGGCTGCTGCGTACAAGCATTGTTGAACTTGCGATTCCTTGGTATACTGACTGCATGCTTGAATAGATGTCCACTTAGCGGACCACAGCTGCTGTACACAATTGCACCCAGAGTCACTGTACACAACGCATGAAACACATTTCTTCTCAATTTTTCCAAAATGATTTTCCTTTGAAATTTCAAGGAAAAGATCTCGAAGCCCCAATCTTGCATCCATTGTGCTCAGCTAGGCTCTTCCCATTATGATGGGGAAATTCCCCTTGCAATTCTCAACATGGATGATGAGGAAGTCAGTAGGATAGGACCACCCACAAACAATGGTCACAATGTCTTCCATCAATCCTAAGGAAATAGTAATGGATTAGTTTTCTAGCTCAAGCTTAATGTTTCTCTTCCTCAATGGGGGTAGGTTCTAAGCCTTGTACATGTCATGCGAAATCAAGTTGACTCTCGACCCCAAATCTAGTAGAGCTTTACATGGCTTGTTTTTGGCCACCTGAAGATAGATGAGGAGGCTTCCCAGATCAGTCAATTTCCAAGGAAGATGACTTACCTTTATCCAGTTGGTCACAATGTGTGTGAGCATGACTGTTTGTATGTTGGAGGGTGTTTTTTTTAAGGCTACTTGAAGGGTGAAATAGTGGAGGTGGTTTGAGTTTCAGAGGCACTAGCCATAGGTGTGTGTGAGGGTATGCTTAGGTGATTGGGCCAAAAAAAGGGACGTTTCCGTGGCTTGACTTCTAGTCCACTCGGCTAAGGAGCTGGTTGTAAGTTGATAGCCTTCATAGCATTACATTGTTGTGGCTGTGGTGGTATTTCCCCCTACATAGGTGGAGTAGGTGGTAGCTAAGTGGGGTGCTGCTGAGTAGGGATGACAGGATAAGGTGATGGAGGGTAGTAGAGATGTGGGTTCTCCCCCTAGGTGATGGAGATTGAGCTCGGAAGTATTCTGGGGGGTGGTAATGGCTTTGAAAGGTCGTGTGACTAGATGATTCCTATGGGAAGATAAGTTGCTAAACATAGTACCCATATGGATCGAGCTATCAGTAAGGGTACTGCTACCTTGGAGGTGGCATCCCCCATGCTTGTGGATGCTACCATTGCTAGAAGTATTTGTAAGGTTGTGACGATGCTCCACTTGGATAATATCCTTGCTGCTGGTGGAACTGCCTAGGATTTCCTTGTGGGTAAGGAAACCTTCAAGGTGTTTGCCTCTTTGCTAAGTGTAGATTCAATGCATATACCCCAGACTCTTGTAGATGTGACACCATGGGACAACACCCCTTAAGGTGTTCTTATTGGCATATGTTACATTCATCATCTCCTTCTGTATCAAATTCTACAACCTATTCTGCTATAGCAACCTTGCCCTTACCTTTATGGTGGGCCCATTTAGCTTCCTTCCTCCTACATCGATCACGATCATTACCTTGCTCTCTGGGCTCCTTTGCGATTTTTAGAACACTTTGAAATTTTCATCCAAAGAGTCCCACATCTTATCAAACTTTACCGATATTTTAGAAGAAAATTTTTGTAGGGGCAAGGTTTTATAGTTCACCATTGCATCCAGTGGTGATTCCTCCTCATCCTCACAAAATCGGACTTCCCTTTTTCTGATAGAGGGATCTCGATTAAACTCTTCTACACTCTCCTTCTTCCTAAGTTCCCCCTCTTCTTTAGCCACTTTCTCAATTAAGTGCTGCAATTGGTGGGCTCTTAGTTTTGATAGTTGTCCTTGGGCATACATGCCAAGGGTCTTTCTAGTTTGAAATCAGAGCCCATCAATGATATGGTGAAGCTGTGCCCACTAAGGGTAGCCATGACCAATGCATTGATGTAATAGTGAGTAGTATCTACTCATGGCTACATCCAAGGGTTCATTACCACCTTGCTTCCACCCTTGGATTTGGCATCTCAAGTTCACCACTCTGGAGTAGGTTTGATACTTGTTATTAAATATTTCTAGCATTGTACTCCATCTCTTGATTGATTCTAGTTCCAAAGACTAGTACCAGCTTTTTGCTTCTTTGATGAGTGTGCAAGAGAACAGCTTAAGTTTTTGCCAACCATTATCGATGTTCTACAAAGTGCAAGCATCATGAAACACTTGCAAGTGATTCTATGTATCACAATTGTATCCCCCTTCAAATCTGGGGATGTTTTTCATGCCAATGCACTTGATTCGACTATCTTTTAAGTGCCTACTAGGTATTTGGATTGCCTTGGTGATATGGAGCATGCTTCGAGTAGCCAACAATGGTTCATCCGAGTCATAGTCTTGCTAAAAGCCACGATGTCTGTGACGAGTTCAACTACCTCTCCTTTCTTGATTGTGAGGCTCGCGTGATTGGTCACGTGCTCCCTCACATTGTTCCCTTTGGTCCTTACAACCATCATCACCTCGCTCCATTCTACCACGGTCCCAATTAGAGCCATAACTGAATGAAGGTAGAGGGGAGCAATAGGATGGTGAAAAGAGAGAAGAATCACCACCGCCCCAGTGTTGATCTCTCCCTCTACTCTGATGATAGCCTCAATCTTCATGGCCATCTTTGCTTATGCCATGACCTCTCCTGTGTGACCCTCCATCCTCCTAAGGGTTCCATTCACTTGCTTGCTTATTTTGAATGATGGACTGAATGATATGATGCCCTAGAGGAAGTTTGGCCAAATGGGAATCATGAAAGACAGGTTCCTCATCATCCTGTAGTCCTTGCAAGAATAAGGGGTTACTGAACTATTTTCCCTTCATGTGTTCATATTGTTATGCTTGTTGCTAGTCTCATGCATGTTGGGCTTCAGTTGGATGATAGTCCCGGTAGTCATGGTCCTCCATGACGTACTCCACACCGTGGTCCTAAATGCCTAGTCTAGAAAGATTGTGAAATAGCATTCTAAGAGCCGATCGGTCAGGTGGTAGTATGATGTTGCCTTCCATGTCCCACCAATGCAGATGCTCATCCTGATGTAGGATAAAGGTGAAGTCAGGGACATATTCGCCTGGATGTGTGTATACCACCCGACATTCTTGGGGCAGTGGTGGGTTGGATTCATCTTTCTTGTGAGAAGAAGACATGTTGGATGTTAGATAATCCACTAATTGGTGTACCTTACTTTTTACTTAGGCCACCTAACGTGCGTAGATTTTACTATCCTGGGTCTATTCTAACAACATGAATGATAATTTTGCCAAGGATAGATGGCGCATGTAAGACTAATAGTCCCTGGCAAACGATGCCAATAATGAGTGGTGAGGTACCCTTATGCCCAAACTCAGTTGAATTCCATAGACTGCAATCACTTTGCATACACTAATACCTTAACCAGCAAAACCTTGTGTTAGAATGGTCATTGTCTTCCCAACCTCACTTGTGATGTGTCTGATTGCGATGGTTAAGTGAGATTGAGGCAAATTATTTTTATGGCTTTTCTACTTATCTTCTCGGGTCCAATTCTTGGAATGAAATGTAAGAAATGGGATATTACGTAATCTATAATTATCCTAATCTATCTCTTAACTATTGTATTCCTTTGCACTTTCGTGTTTCATGAACTCTTCTTCTTCTTTTGCTACCTACTCAATTAGTCTTTGAATCTAATGGACTCTAAGTTTGAATAGTCTCCTTTGGGCATAGACCCCAAGAGTTCTCCTCATTTTTAATCTATGTCCATTTATGATATGATGAAGTTGTTCCTGTTGAGAATAATCATGGCTAGGGCATTGGTGTATGAGAGAATAGTATCTACCCATGGGGGTGTCCAAGGGTTCATGGTTTTCTTACTTCCATCCTTGGATCTACCTTCTCATATTAGACACTCTAGAATACATCTAATACTTATTATTATTAAATAGCTTTAGCATTGTGCTCAACTTGCAGATGGATTCTAGCTCCAAGGACATGTACCGATTTTTTGCTTCCTTGATAAATGTCCTAAGAAATAGCTTTAATTTCTGCCAATCATTTTTAATATGTTGTAAGGTAGAGGCATCATGAAAATCTTGAAGATGTTTTTATGGATTAGAGTTATATCCCTCCTCAAATCTAGGAACATTATTCATATCAAGTCATCTGATCCAACTATCTTTCACATGCCTGGTTGGAATTTTTATGACCTCTACAATATTTAGCATGCTTTGAGTTTCCAACAAAGGCTCATCATTATCATTATTTGAATGATTTCTATGATGTCCTCTGCCACCCCTTCTTTCATGGTGGGCTTGGAAATCATCATTATTGTCCTACTATTCACCTCCATCATGGTTGTTCTTTTTGCAGTGTTTGTTAGAACCATAAGAGGAAGAAAAAATGTAGATGAAGAGGACAAAGAGGGAGGACTGTCACCACCATAATTTAGTTGTCACAACCACATTTTTTAGTTTTCTTATCCTCTTGATGCTTGTTCGAGCCCTTTCCTTGATTACCATTTTTACCTAAACTTGGATTGTTGATAGTGGACTGCAGATTCAGGGCTGCATCCCCATCACCAATAACAAGGGGTGAAGAATATTCATGTTGAAAGCCCCCAAAGATAGGGTTCTCATTGTCATTTTGGTTAAGTAGGAATAAGGTATTGGTGTACCATTTCCCCTTCATAAATTCATGGTGCTTCTCTTAATGTCGATCTCTCATGCGTTGTGTTTTAGTGGGATGGTAGTCCCAATAGTCATAATCATGCACAACATACTCCTCTTGAAGATCTTGGATGTCCAACCTTCTAAGATTTTGAAGTAGAATTTTGGGCATAAATTGATCGAGAGGCATTATAATGTTGTCTTCCATATCTCGCCATTGTAGTAGTTCATCTTGATGTAGGATGAAGGTGAAGTTAGGCCCATACTCATCTAGATGAGTATATACCACCTTGCATTCTTGAGGGATCGATGGTTTAGTATCATCATGCCTATGAGAAGAAAAAATTTTGCAATACAAATGAGATATCAGTGTGCTTATGTGATTATATTTACTGTGAGAATGATTTTGACCTTAGGGTTCATCCAAAAATGTTAATGATGTTCACTAAACCTAGATACTTCATGTTTCAAACAAAAAGAGTCCTTGGTAATGGCCCCAATGATGAGTGGTTGAGGTATCCCTATGCTCAACCATATGACTCATAGCACATTCATGCCTAATCCTGTTGAATTCCATGGACTCTATGTCTTCTGGTACACTAGTCTCTTTGGAAGTGAACTTTACCCTAATAATCATTCATTGTCTTCCTAATTATCCTTGTGATGTACAAAGGTATGGTTAAGTGTAATCAAGGTGTCTAATTTTTATTATTTTATGTTTTATGTTCTTGGTGCTTAAAATAGAGAAATGAAATAATTTAATAACTAATTTAATTTAACTAATTAACTAATCTCTAACTAGTCCTAACATAAGCATCTAGTCCTACTTTCCAAATACGTTAAATCCATGTATCCACTACTAGGATTACCAAGTGCTTATGCTATTGGATAAACCAAGCAATAACACTGCTAGGATTACCAAGCAAATACATGTTTATGCTTGAAGCGATCATACTTATGTGTTTAATCTATTTAGCTTAATTAATTAACTAATCACTTGAAGTATAATTTAGCTTAATTAATTGCATAATTAATTTAAATACTAAATGCATAAATAAATCATTAATCTATTCCAAGTGCTACAAAGTTTGATCAAAAGGCTCGTCTTTATTGTTGTTTACACTTGTATGTTTAGGTACAATAGTGCTCGAATAAAGATCCATACACTTTCTAACTCCTATTTCATGCAATCAGAGAAATATTCTAACTCTTAAACGACAAAATTATAAGAGCTTTCCTACAACTATCACTTGATTCCTCATAAACATGGCTAGTGAGCATGTATTTATAGACTTTATTGTGGAGCTACATTGATAGGGCCCCATAGATGCAGCAAAGGCTACGTTGACATGACCCTGTCAATGGCAACACCATGTAGACAAGGCCATATTAACAAGGGCCTGTCGACATGACACTATGATGCTTCATCATATACAATACAATAGGATAAATGATAGATTAGAAGATTTTCTTTCTGAGTTACTAAGCTTATATTCCTAATGTTGTGCACTTGTTTTTAACTGCATATAAAGCTTTAATTCCTCATGCTATTGTTTTCTTAACAAATTTATCCCATTTGTAGTTGTTTTTACATTGAAGGCTCAAGTAACCAAAGGAGTTTTCAATTTCTATTTTAGTTGAGCTAAAGATAAAAATATAGTTTACATTTCTTATGTCCCAAATTATCATTTTTGTTTTCTTCACATTAACTTTCAAACTAGAGAGAAGAAGAAAAAATTTCTATAACTTGTGTATATTAGTGAAATTGTTTTACTAAATTTTGAATGCATAATATCAATATTTGGGTTCCACAAACTTCAAGGTTTTATGTCACCATTATCTTGGTGTCTTTACCTCACCAATATGGGCTAACTCATTACTTTTATTAAGTTAGATTATGCTAAAGATTGCAATAGAATTGAATGGATTTCATTCAAGCATGTCTTTGTAAAGAGGGATTTTGCAATTACTTTATTCATTTTACTTATATATCCTACTCACTAATCCTAATGCTTAATTTGCTAAAATTTTTGAATTAAGTCCCTCATTTTCTCTTCAATGATGATGAGTAGCAGGTATCCTCTATGAGTAACCATTCAAATCATAAGCATTCACTAGCAATTTGGTTGAATTCCATAGACTTAGTCTCCTAAGTTTTCCTATAGTCCTAAAGAGTAAATCATGGAGTTGTAAGATCATTGTCTTTCTAACTCACATTTATGTGTGATTAGTATGTATTGTTAAGTATGAGTTAAGGTACATGGTGTATATTTTTAGAAGTATTTTTAATATATTTTTTATCCTAACAACTAGATGAGTGAATGAAAGTTTAACAATTAATTATCTAACTAATCAGCTAATCTAGTAACTAACTATCCAAACATAAAGTAACTATTTCTACTTGTTGTACACATCTCAAACTAGTATCAACACTATTGGGAATACTAAGCATAATATGTTATGCTTGAAGTGGTTGTACTCACATATTTATGATTAATTACCTTAATTATTTAAATCCATAAATGTAAATTGCATGAAAAGTAAATTGTTGAATGTAAAGAGTAAACTAGTTTAAGTGATTCAATGGATGTATAAAATCTCAACTTTATTGTCATTCATGCTAATGCATTCAAGTACATAGGCACTCAAATAAAATACTATACAATCTTAAAATCCACACTATGGGCACTTAGAGGAAAAATGTTCTAACTCTAGGAAGGAGAAACTGCAAGAACTTGGCTACACTATGATTTCTAAGAGTCATAAATGTGGGTGGTGAGCACATTTATATAGGCATTGCTTACATCAGCATTGACGTATCTATGTCAATGCATCTTATCATACATCAATAGGGATACGTCAATGGGGCTATGTCAATGCATGCTTGTTGATAGAACCAGTCTAATTCATGACTCATCATACCCCCATGATTGATTGAAAACTCAACCTCGAGTGAACAAAAGTAAAATCAAGCTTCTTAGAAAATTTGGAAAATTATGAAATTTATTAACAAGAAGAAAAACAGATTGACTGGGTGACTTTAACTAACTCTAAGTGCTAGATTGTACATTGTTTCAAAAATAAGTGTCCATTACAATAAGATTTGAACACTTTATCAAAAATTACAATAGATGCTTGCAAGATTGCTAAATACATGAAGAACTCTCAAAAAATGCATAGAGGTGGAGGCTCCCATGGTGCTGAAGGTCCTTCACCATGTTTTGACACTCTGGTTAAGAGCTTGAAAGCATCCAGTAATGCTTTCATCTTTTCTTCTTTGCCACATGGATTGTAAGTAGTCCACATGGCTTTACCAATGTGGATTGGTGTAGGGATATCCCTTAGGCATAAGATTGAAGGAAGTGGTTCCTTTGTGTTGACAAACCAAGCTAAAAATTACTTATGTTTGATGTCTAACATCTTTACTAGGTTCTATAGCTTACGGTAGTTGTTCATCCTCATGGCCAGGTTCTCAGCAATAGATTATTTATTAGTGAATTTGCTCCTAAGAACTTCAAGCTCTATGTTGGTTGTCTCTAATGTTTTTTTTATCTCTTTATGATGCTTAAATTTTTCCTCATAGAGGAGGTAGGAACTAGCCACCTACTTTTCTAATTTAGACCTTAGTCTTTCTACTATCACCATTATCAAGTTTACATAAAGGAGGTTAGCAAGCTTCATATATTTAGTTATCTCCTCAATCTGCAACTCTTTGAAGATCATTTCAACTTTTTTGTATGTGTTCAATCCATTAAAGGTGGACTATCATATGTTGTGTTATTATTGGAGTTGTTGAAGGGTCTCATTCATCTTCATCTTTGCCAATTGAATTTCCTTTTCATTCGTCTCTTTGAGGAGCTTGACCTAGTCCCTGTAATGATTTTTCACCCATTCAAATTTCAAAGCTTCATTCTTCCAAGAAGCTTCAATGACTACCTTTCGGTGAAGTGCATACACTTTTTCCATTGAGAGATTATAGTTCTCCACTACCAACCTTCTCAAATCTAGATTCACCTTATCTAGCTACCCTTACTATTGGCAGATGAATTCAGCCATTTGGTTCTTTTGTTGCTCAACATTTTGTAGGTGATGGTTATCTTTTATCAAGAATAAGTTCTCCTTTGGAACTTATAACAAGTCCTTATTGGTGTTGAAAGTCATAGCTTTTGACAAGGATGCGTTGAAGACTGCTACCTCCTTTGCATCCTTGGCCTCTTGTGAACTATGCTGAAGCTATTGGAAAGCTTCATCTCTAGTAAGCTCTGGTGTGAGAATGGTAGGGTTCAAGAGAAAGGCACATAATTCAGCAACTTTAGTAGCCAACTAATGATTTGCATTGGTGGTTGCATTTATTTGAGGATTGGTAATAAGTAATTTACCCTTTTTTCTTAAGCAACTACAATTGGATTATAGTGATATCATCTAGAAGGTCAAAGATCTCTAGAAGTGGTTTGGAAACCTATGAAAAATTTGGTGTTGGATACCTTAAAAATTATCTTTTTTTGTAGAGAAGTCACCTCATTTTTGATTGACTTGAGAGTTGAATTCATGGAGGAATGGTTTAAAGTCAAAATATCATTAACATAATAAATAATTTTAATTGAATCCAATTAAATTCCACACTTATGACTATCACTCATAAGTAAAATCATAAATTTTTATCCTAACTTATAACATTAATTTTTAGAATGAAAATTAATAATTAAATCAAACTAAAATTACAAATAATAATTCAACATCACAAGGGAGACTTTTCCTGAATTGTAATTCTGCATTGCTATCTTCACAATGCAACAATTTTGATTGTCTGACGATGGACTCCAAGAATTTCCACAAGGCTCAAGATATCTTCAACAATAATGACAAGACTAATTGATCTCAACTTGACATGGAATTTGTTGGTATCAATTCTCTCCTCTCCCTTTCTCTCAAAATGAATTTTCTCAATGCTGCCCCCTTTCTCCCCGATACAAAATTGAATGACTTACTTATACCTTACAATGTTTAAAAATAAGTATTTTAAATATAAATGGATTTAAAATAATCCAATATCAATCCATACAAATTGGTATAATTTCCAAGTTTTTCATCCTTGATATCTTGGATTGACATGGGATTTGGTTGGAGCAGCAAAAGAGGCATTTATGATACTCCACGTGTTAGTGTAAAGCATGAGCGGATAGACGGAGTGAGCTCAATAGTATTCCTTGATGGGAGTGCTAGGATTGAAGGTGTCAATGCACTAGATGTAGGGATGATCCTTGGGAAGACTAATATTGGAGGCATGGAATAGTCAAACCTTTGATGTGTGCTTGCCATTGCCTACCATTATTGTGCTTTCTTGTCATCATCATTGCCTACCATCGTCGTCGTCGTTGCCTACCATTGCTATTGCTATTGCATGTTGTTGCTACTACTATGCACATGCTATTACCTATTGCTACTATAGCCACATTACTGTTGCCTACCCTAGCCATGCTGCATGCTTGCCTTGATCTATCTACCTACAACATTAAACCCTCATTCGCCTGCTCTTTTCTTGCTACCGATAGTGATGTTAGTGCCGCTACTGGTGTTGGTGGTACTACCAATAGTGCCATTGCTAGTGCCACTAGCATCACCACCAGTGCTGCTATCGGTCCTAGAAACCCTTGCTATTAGCAACATCAAACCCTCATTGTCACTGCTTTTTATCCTGCGACACGCTGATCACGTAGGAGAAGCATTGGCCCAGTAGGAAAGCAACATGGTCATAGAGTTGCAGTTGACTTTGGCTATTTTGGGTAGAAAATGTATAATAATATATAATATATTATAGTTTATGAATATAATATATATATTATATATTAATTTTATATACATAAGATACATATAATATTTATAAATATATATATAATCACATAATGTTTTCTTATGTAAAATATTATTCATGAATATATAATGTATGTATATAATTATAATCACATTGATATAATACATCATATTAATTAAACTAAAATTAAAATAACTAAACCACACCAATTAACTAAATAAGTTAATAATGAGCTAATACTTACCACTAATATAAAAAATAAGATAAAATAAAATACATGTTATTAAACAATTAACTATATGAAATACAAAATAGAATTAATTAAAGTACATAAATTTAACAATAATACTTATTTAAAATAATAACTACTTTGGGGTTTAAAAAGATTTCCTGACTCCAACTAGTCATTCTAACACTTCCTCATGTGGGTAGCACTTAACTAACCACTCCTTATCCTATGGATGCATTGATGTCTACCATTACAACAATGTCTGGTATGGCCACTGTAGGAGAATTCAAGGCTTCAACCACCTGGTCAACCACCACTTTCACCATTGTCTCTTAGCCTTTGTGCTGCATGACTAGGATAATCACCTGCTTCACTTCCTCCAACCTAATGAAGAAGGTCATAGAATTTTCAAAAATTTTAGGGAATGTTTGTCTAGGAATGAAAACCATGATCTCTTGGTCACTTGGATTGATCTTGCAGGAGGTTGGTTTCTTTGAGCTAAGAATAGTAGGACTATTTTCTAGTCTAGCCAGCTAATGATCCTGGTGACCTCATTGAGATGCCTCTAGGCTAGACAGTAAACTAAGAAATCCCCATCACTTGTTGAACCTTGTTGTTGCTACAACTACTACTCTCAAAGGTTTTTGACTCTTTCAATAGCTGCAAGTGCCTTCGGTGTAGTTTCTCTTGTAAGTGGTGGTGATGGTGGCCTCTCCTCCTCTTATAGCTTAGCGATTGCCTTATTCTTCATCATCTCCTTCCATGATGCAGTAGGAGCATGGTGAACCATGTCATTGGCATAGCATGCTATCCCTTCTCTCTTACACAACTTGGAGGCATGGAAAGAGGAGCATCTTCCTTCCCTTCTCATTTTCCTTAAAGAATTTTTCAATCTCTAGATAAATGAGTTAGGGAAGATTGACTAGGAATTTTTTATTTAAAGTAGTGCATGCCTAGAAGGAGAAGGCTTTCACATTATTGGGCCTCATCATTGGATTCAGGTGATAGGCCACAATTTTAAAATATTCACATTCCACCTTTGTGAGGATACCATACTTCTTACAATCCACTTTATAGTAATTCTAGATCCATTTCTTATTAGCTTTAGTGTTAGCATATGTAGAAATTTTGGCCAACTTTGCCCCAGTGTTGGGTAAATTGAGGACCATCGCAATGACCTGAATCGAGTAGGAGATGGTGATGTCTTTGATCTTTATGGACACATCTCCTTATCAGTTATTCCAAAACAAGTAAGTCTCCCTCATGTATCATTCTCTACTTTGGAGAGAATGGGCCACATGGAAGATTTCTATAGTTGTGTGCAGACTTCTTCTAGTGTCAATTTCAAGAAAGGTCCAAAGTTCAACTCTTAGAGAATGGAACTTGATGAGTGGCAAGGTACCCCTATGCCCAACCATATGAATCACAAGCATTCATGTGCAATCCAATCGAATTTCACATACTATATTTACTAAGTACACTAGAGCTAAATAGTGTGTGTGTGTTGTTCGTTCGTTGTCTTCCCAGTCCCACTTGTGAAATGTAATTGTATGGTTAAGTGTGACTAAGGCATAAGATTTTTATTATTTTGTGTTTTTATGGAATTACTCACCTAGAACAAGAATAAAAGTAAGAGTGATTAATTGCTAAGTAAACTATAATCTAATCTAGCCTAACACAAGTAGCCATTCCCACTTCCCAGACACATCCTGAACATTGTGCAAACATTGTTGGGCTATCAAATGCTAATCATTTCTGAGCTACCAAGTGTCACACATATGCTCAAATGGGTTGTGCTTGTGTATCTTAATAAGTTGTTTAATTAATCAAAATTAATTACTTCATAAATAACATTAATGTAAATTGCATGAAATCACAATATATAAATGCATAAGAAAGAAAATCTCAAGTGCTGCAAGGAATGGATCAAAGAGTTCATCTTTATTGCCAACAAAATGGTGTGCTCAGGTACATCAATGCTTGAATAAAGATCCGTTCACACTTAGACCTCCTACTGTAGGCACTTGAAAAATATTCTAACTTTCAAATGGACAAATTGCAAGAGTTCTGCTACTTGACTGCTAAAAATTTACCCCCAATTATGCACTTGGGCATTGTATTTATAGACCTAGGTGTAACCTTGCGATATCGAATGTATGATATCACATCTTGGGCTGCGATATTGCATACTTGATATTGTGTACTCAATATTACAGCTATTTTGATATTGAAGTGATGAAAAACATAATTTATCATACCCCACAACTGAATGAAAATTTTTCCTCGAGTACAGAAGAAGAGGAAAAAGTCCTTTACAAAATATAAAAGTTCTCAAGCATAGAATATTATAGTTATGTACAAAAGTGGGTGTTCATGACAATAGGAAAGAACACCAACAGATCCAAAGGACATCCAACCCCTCTTGGCAATAGATGAATGAGGGAGAGGTAGAAGAGATCTAGCAGTCATGAACAATCTCTTGTGAGTGATATGATTGCATCCTCCTTGGTGAAGATAATCCCACTTCTAGTTCATGCTTTCCACTACAATCACAACAAAACCAAGGATTAGTATATATAGTATAATAGATAATGGCTGAATACCTTGTTTGATTGGTAATTTTATATAGCCAAGTTATGGTTGTGATAGCTTAGTTACTTGATATTGTTGGTGGAAAGACTAATGAATGGGTTAAGTCAGGGAAGCAATTCATAAAATTCAGAAAAATATTAACACAAGGAATACTAGAAAGATGGTATTCACAATAATAAAAAGGAGTTCATTACAAATAGTTGTGAAGGTGCATACAATTGGATGACATGGACGAGGAAAATAAAAAGAATTTAATTGTAACAATATCTAAAGGTAAAGAACTTAACGTAACCAAACTAAAAGTTATGCAAGTGGGTCCTCCCCAACGTAGGCATAGGCCTTTTATGCCCTTGCAGAACTTCAAACCAAGGAGTCCATGGGCACCATGGATGATTAATGGTTATGAAAAGTTAAGTACAAAGACCCAAAAGTAATTGACTGAGAAACCCAACACATCAAAGTAGAACATTGAATCAAACATGAAATCGGCAGTGAAGTGAGGCATGAAAAGCATAGATGGATGATAGAGAGAGTGGAATGGAGTTCCTAATTATGGTCACATGCAATCCCTTGTGGAATTTGTGATTAATTGACTTGGTAGGATCCTTCATTGTCTAGATCAAAACCAACCATTTTTAGTGACTTCGCATTGACATTCTAAGGCAAGTCCATCCCTTGAGACATAAGAATGCTCCCACAAAACAACCACCATTCCAAATTGGAGTGAAGGTAGAAAGTGAGAAAGGGCCTTAGTTAGAGGAGACAAGACAAATCTCATAACTAGTGTTTGTAGCTATTTTATTTGGTCTAAGGGGTGTGCTTTGAATTTCCATATTATTATTATTATTATTATTATTTTCAATGGGAATCACACCATGCAAAGACCCATGCATTTTTCACATTTATTTTGTCTAAGGGGTGTGCTTTGAATCCTCATCTTTCATTCTCTCTCTCTCTCTCTCTCTCTCTCTTGTGATGAGGACCACACCATGCAAGGACTTATTTGACTTCCTATTATGAAATGATGTAGAATGATGAGAATATTATGAGAACACTCTTGCACATAGGAAAATAGAAAAACACAAAGAATATGGCATCCCTTTGAAGCCACACCTTGTCCAAACCTTTGATTCCTTCCTAATTCCAAAAACTACACAAGTCACCAATTTATTAAAGTTGTATTAATGAAGAAGAGATTGCATGCTTCCAAAACAAGGAAAACCATAGAGTATGTGGATGGGTGGGTGATGTGGACTCACTTCCTATTACATTAAAAGAAACCATGTTCCAATCGTCAGTAACGACATTCAAAGTTAGAAACCAAATATCAACAATCAAATTACAAATGAACCATACCACCATTGAGTAGTGCATTACCATTGTACCTAGTACCTTATTAGTAGAAAAAATAGAAAAACACATAAAAAACAAACAATCATAACCATAAAAGAAAGTAAAAGAGTAGACAATAAATATTGAATATATTAAAGATGGTGTAAAACAAAAACTAAAAGAAGACTAATAACCTTAAAAATATAAATATGTAAAACAAAAATGTAAAATAAAGAAGATGAAAAAAAAAGTTGTAAAACCAAAAATGTTGAAAATAAAAAAGTCAAAAACTGAGGAGCCACCTAAGGTGTTAGTATGGGTGGCCATCTCCCCCACAACTAAGTTCTAAGGGAGATATTCGAAAGATTGAGCGTGGTTGTCCATCTAATGAGGTTTTTGTTGTATTGGTTGGCTTGGGCTCATGGAAAGGTTTGATTTATTGAATGTTGACTAATTTTTTCTTATTTGGGTTATCAAGTTTGTAGATGATCATGGCCCTAGATGGAAAATTCTCATCAATGATGTAAGGTCCTTTTCACAATGTTTGAAATTTGATTTGTTGGGGTACATGTGCAGGATTCCAATAGAGAACCTTGTCTCCTGGTTGAAACTTGAATTTTCTTATTTTGAGGTCATGACATTTCTTGTTGAATGCCTTATGCATTTCATAGGATGATAGGGACATTAACTAATTTTCATCTAGCAAGTTGAGACTCATTAATCGTTCTTTCTATGCTAGACTTATATCTAGGTCAAGGTCACAGGCTGTAGAAAGTGTATAAAGCTTAGATTGGATTGGCAATGTTGGTAGTTTTCCATTTAGAAGCTCATAGGGAGAATAACCTATGGGAAGCTTCCATGTGGAGCGATAGGCCCAAAGGGCATCATTTAATTTATTGCTCCAGTCCCTTCGATATTTGCTAATGGTACGTAGTAAGATTTTTGTAATCTCCCAATTAGTGACCTTAGCTTAACCATTGGCTTGGGGGTGATATGGTGTTGTGAGTTTATGTTCAACTCCCAATTGTTGCATCTATTTTTAGAAAGTGGCATTTGTAAAATGAGTTCTATTTTTAGAAATTAATGCACAAGGTATACCAAACCTATTTACGATGTTTTGTTATACAAACCAAGCAGTAGTGGTGGATGTACAGTCGATGATGGCCACTATTTTTGCCCACTTGGTACAATAGTCAACTGCAACTATTATATATGTCTTTTCATTTGATAAAGGTGTAGTGGGACCCATAAATTCAATGCCCTAAATATCAAATGGCTTAAGAGGTTGTATTCATTGTTGTGGCCCCTTCATTCAAGTTGTCATTCCACCATCCCTTTGGTAATGACCACAAGCGCAGACAAATTGATATGCATCCCTGAATATTGTTGGTCAATAAAATCCTACCATAAGGATTTTTATGGCCATGCGTCTCCCAGCATAATGGCCCCCATAAGGACCTTTGTGAGCATCCTAAAGAATACACAGTTGATCGGTATCAGGGACACACCAATGTACTAGGCCATTGGGACAAACCTTGTAAATGTTTTTATTAATCTCCATGAAATATTTGACCTGGTGAAGAAACTGTTGTTTCTTTCTAGTGTCTAGGCCTTATGGTAGTTCTTGCTTGAGTAGATAAGTGAGGATGGTGTTGTGCCATTTTGGTTCATTAGGCATTTGTGCATTACTAGCACTTGCAAGGAGAGATTCATTAGGGAATTGATTAGATAAAGGGCTCTCTTTCTCCTCATTATACCATCTTAGTCATGATAAGTGATCCATGACCACATTCTCCACACCTTTACAATCTACCATTGTGAGATCAAATTCTTAGAAAATCACAAGCCACTATATGACATGGGGGCTCACTGTTGGTTTGTTCATTAGAAATTTGATGGTGCTATGATCTGTGTGCACAAACACTTTGTAGCCAAGCACATAGTGCTTGAACTTCTCTAAAGCAAGCACCACTACCATCAACCCCTTTTCTATGGTGGTATAGTTCAGCTATGCACTTGCGATGTTCTGGCTTGTGTAGTGAATGTAATATGGATGTTTTTGATCATCCATCTACACAAGCACTACTCCCAAAGCATAATTCGATGCATCAATAAGCTTTTTTTTAATTATTAAAATGCTAATTCACATGTAGGGGTCTAGATGAATGATGGATCCTTCTTTGTCAATTCTACCAATGGCTTGGCAATTTTGGAAAAATTCTTGATGAATTGTCGATAGTAGCTAGTATGACCAAAGAATGACTAAACTTCTTTGATTGTTTTAGGTTGAATGGTTATTCCTTGGATGACCCTTATTTTTTTTAGGATCCACCTCAATTCCTGCTTTTGAGATGCAATGTCCCAATACTATGCCTCCCTAGACCACAAGATGGCTCTTTTTCTAATTGAGCCAGAGGTTTGTTTCGACACATGTCTTCAACACTTGCTCAAGATGGTCTAGGGCTTGCTCAAATGTAGCTCCATAGGTAGAAAAAGCATCCATGAAAACTTCTACCCCACTACCAATCTATTGTTAGAAAATGTTGAGAACTAATCGTTGAAATGTGGTTGGGGCCTTACATAGACCAAATGGCATTTGACTGTAAGCAAAAGTTCCCTAAGGACTTGTGAAAGTTATCTTTTCCTAGTCCTCTGGTGTAATCTAAATTTAGTTAAAGCCACTATAACTATCTAGAAAGTTGTAATAGTTGTGCCCCGAAATGGTGTCCTACACTTGGTCGACAAAAGATAATAGAAAATGATCCTTGAAATTTGCCATGTTGAGTAGCTAGAAGTCAATGCACACCTGCCATTTTCCTTCTTTCTTTGGCACGATCATGAGTGGGCTAACCCACTCACTATCTGTGATGGGGTAAATGAATCATGCTTTGAAGAGTTTTTTAATATCCTCTTTCACAATCTACTTTCACTTGGGATTCAAATGTCGCTACGGTTGTTGTTTCAGCTTGACAGCAGGGTTAGTGTATATTTGGTGCTGGCATATTCTTGGATCTATCCTAGTGAGTTTGGAATATGACTAGGTGAAGGTTGCTAACCACTTTTCCACAACCTTTATTAATTTTCTCTTCTTTTCAATAGCAAGCTTGGCATTAATGATAACCGACCTCCCATTTTTCAAAAATGCATACTCCATTCCAACTAGTAGCATCTTCAATTCAAAGGGCTCTTATTTAAAATTATCAGGAATTTCCAACTCATTCCAATTAACATCATCATTTGCTCTTTCAAAGAGCTGGTGGTGAACTTGCTCAAGCTCATCCATACTTACAACGTACTAGTACATTAGGCTCTTAGTCGGTTCCATGCATAATGTATTGCTGCCAGAATTAGCTATTAGCCACTGGGTGTCTTCTTGTTTTCTGGCTGCTGCATATAGATATCTTTGGAAATCAGCTTCTCGTGCACACTTCTTGCATTTAGAGATAGATGTTTGCTTTACTAATCATAACTTTTGCACATAATGGCACTCTAAATCGTTGTACACGATACATGGAACTCCTCTTCTCAATCTTTCTAAATTTATTTTGTTTTGATATTTCTAAGGAAAGATCTCTAATGCCTATTTTGGCATACAAAGTACTTAGTCATGCCCTTCCTTTAATAATTGGAAAGTCCTTCTTGCAATTCTCTACTTTGATTACTACAAAATCAGTGGGATATAACCACCTACAAATGGTGGTGACGATGTTCTCAACCAATCCCAATGGAATAGTGATGGACTAGTGCACCAGTTCTAGTCATATGTTGCTCTTCTTCAAAGGAGGAAGGTTCCACATTATGTACATCTCATGTGAGATCAAATTAACATCCAAACTAGAGTTAAGAAGAGCTTTACAAGGATCATTCCTAGCAATTTGCAAGTAAACTAGGGGACTCCCAAGATTAGCTGATTTTTTGGGCAGGTTACCAGCTTGAATTCAATCAGATATAGCATGTGTTAGCATTATAGTATGGATTTGCGAAGGATTTTGGATTGAAGGGGACTCAGATAGAAAGGAAATAGAGGAAGGTGGAGGAGCAAGGTTACCAACCACTAATGTGTTCGAGGGCCTTGGTGGACTGCAAGGTCGGAAGAAGGGTCTTTTCTTTGTTCATGGTTCTGACACACCGAATGGGTTAACCAATTGCAGATTAATTACCCTCATGGCGTTTTTTCACTATGGTTGTGTAGGTAATTCACCTTGCATGGATGGAGCAAGTGGCATCTGTGCAAGAGATGGAGGAGTAGGTGCAAGAACAGGAGCTGCATGAGGGTAGTAGGTGACATCCCTCCTTGGATAGGGTGATTGGTATGTTTCAAGAGGGTATTGGTGAGGTTGGTAAACAATAACATGACCAAAGGAGTTCCTTGGAGATGAATGTTGCTAAACATAATAACCATAGGAATCTGGTTGCCAATAAGGGTATTTCTATCTTGGAGGTGGCAATGCCCATGATTGTGGTTGTTGCCACTACTGGTACAATTCATGAGGTTGTGGAGGAGTTCCACTTCGATAGTATTACTATAGTTGGTGGAACTATCAAGTATTTCCTTATATATAAGGTAATCTTTTGGGAATTTGCCTTTGTGCAAGTCGTGGATATAAGGCATACATCCCAGATTCTTGCAAGTGTTATACAACTAGATAATATTCCTTAGGATGTTCATATTGGCAAACATCACATCCACCATCATCATCTGAATCACTATTTATAGCCATCTCTATTACATCCATTTTACCTTTATCCTTAGATATTGTGCGTTCAGCTTCCTTATGTCTCCGATGCTCTCGCTCACCACTTTGCTACTTAGACTCCTTAGAAATTTTTTAAACAGCTTGAAACCTATTGTTCATGGAGTCCCATAATTGATCAACCTTAGTCGTAATTTTTTATTACAATTTCTGGAATGACAAGGTTTTCTAATTAACCACCTCATCTTTGGTGAATTCATCCTCACTATCACAAAATCTAACCTCCTTTTTCTAAATAGAAGGATCTCTATTTTATTCTTCTACACTTTCACATTTTCTTAGCTCTTCCTTCTCCTTGGCTACCTACTCAATTAGTTTTTGGATTCAACAAGCACTTAACTTTTTCAATCTCCCTTGGGCATAGATGCCAAGGGTTTTCTTGGTTTCAGACTACAACCCATCTATGATATGGTGAAGCTGGTTAAGTTGAGAGTATCCATGGCCAGGACACCTATGGAATAGAGAGTAGTATCAACCAATAACAACATCCAAGGGCTTATGATTCTCTTGTTTCCACCCTTGAATTTATTTTCTTAGATTGGATACTTAGGAGTACATTTGATATTTGTCATTGAATAATTCCAACATCGTACTCCACCGCTTGATTGATTTTGGTTCTAAGGATCAATACCAATTTTCTGATTCCTTTATAAATGTCCTTGGAAATAATTTTAGCTTTTTCTAGTCATTTTCAATGTTTTTCAAGGCACATGCATCTTGGAAGGCCTGAAGACGATTTTGTAGATCAGCATCATATCCTCTCTCTAATCAAGGAATGTTGTTCATATCCAACCTCATTATTTTGTTGTACTTCACATGCCTTGTTGGAATCCTCATAGCCTCTACAATATTTAACATGCCCTAAGTAGCAAGTAGAGTTTCATCAAGGCCATGATGGTGGCACCTATGATGTTCCCCACTAGCCCTTCTTTCTTGATGATGGGCCTCTCTGGATTGCCCACATCTTCTATCACGACTATCATAATGGTTCCTTCTATTATTCCAGTCCTGTTGGTCACCTCCATCACAGTTATTTCTTCTATAGCCATGATTTAAACCAAATGAAGAAGAAGATGATGACAATGAAGGGGAAGAAGAATGGAAACTTACTCCACGTTGATGCCTATCACCCTTCCTTTGATGCTTGTGATCACAATCATGATCATGATCTCCTTTGTTCTCCTTAGCTTGCTTCTCCAGATTCATTTTTTTCATTGGATTTGTTTTGACCAGAACCTAGATTATGGATTGTACATTCTGGTTGAGGGCTCCTTGAACAAAGTCAAAGAGAGGAGAATCACTAAATAAGTGGTCACCTTCATCAATTAGGCCAAGTAGAGGTGGAAAGATATTTGACCCCTTTCCCTTCACAAGCTCGTGTTGGTGCTCCAGCTGTCGATCCCTTAATTTTTGTGCTTCACTGGGATGATAATCCCTTGAGTTAGGATCTTGCATCTCATATTCTCCATGGAGATGTTGAATCCCATGTCATGTGAGCATTAGCTAGAGCATTTCTGGAATAGATTAGTTAGGTGGCAACATAATGTTTCCTTTCATATTGCACCATCGCATTAGTTTATCTTGATGTAAGATGAAGGTAAAGTTTGGTACATACTCATCGGGATGAGTATACACCACTCAGTATTGTTGAGGCACCTGAATTACCCTGGGAAGAGATGGGCTCCTATGAGAAGAAGACATTTTATGTTAATAAATAATGTGAAATTAAGATTTAATTTAATGATAATAATATTTTTTTTCGTAGGATTTGACTCTTAGGTTTTGAACAACGAGGTTACTAAATTTCACTAGGCTTAAATAGCACACAAAGAACTACAGTCCCTAACAACAATGCCAATGATGAGTGGCAAGATACCCCTATGCCCAACCATATGAATCAGAAGCATTCATGTGTGATTTGGTCAAATTCTGTACACTATAGTTACTAAGTACACTAGAGCTAAATAGTGTGTGCATGTTGTTCGTTCATTGTCTTCCCAATCCCACTTGTGGAATGCAATTGTATGGTTAAGTGTGACTGAGGCATAAGATTTTTATTATTTTGTGTTTTTATGGAATTACTCACCTAGAGCAAGAATAAAAGTAAGAGTGATTAATTGCTAAGTAAACTATAGTCTAATCTAGCCTAACACAAGTAATCGTTCTCACTTCCTGGACACATCTTGAATGTTGTGCAAACACTACTGGGCTATCAAACGCTAGTCATTTCTAAGCTACCAAGTGTTACACGTATGCTCAAAGGGGTCGTGCTTGTGTATCTTAATAAGTTGTTTAATTAATCAAAATTAATTACTCCATAAATAACATTAATGTAAATTGAATGAAATCACAATATATAAATGCATAAGAAAGAAAATCTCAAGTGTTGCAAGGAATGGATCAAAGAGTTCGTCTTTATCGCCAACACAATGGTGTGCTCAGGTACATCAATGCTTGAATAAAGATCCATTCACACTTAGATCTCCTACTATGGGCACTTGGAAAATATTCTAACTTTCAAATGGACAAACTGCAAGAGTTTTGCTACTTGACTGCTAAAAACTTACTCCCAATTGTGCACTTGGGAATTGTATTTATAGACTTGGGAGTAGCCCTACGATATCAAATGTACGATATTGCATCTTAGGCTGCAATATCATGTACCCAATATTGGGTATGCGATGTCGCAGCCACTCCAATGTCGAGTGATGAAAAACACAATTTATCATAACTCTAGACCTTCTTAGTTCTTATTTTCTCCAAGAAGGCCTTTTTGAGGATAACTTCAAGGTTAGGCCTTGGCCTAGGAACTTCATGTTGCCTAGATTGGCCTATTTCTATAGTGGAAGTTTTTTGTATAGATTCCACATTGGACTCCTCCCAAAGAGGTCCCGTTACATGGGTCACTTCAACTACTTGTTCCTGGGATTACTTTGGTTGTTGCTATTGGCCTCTTCCTTCTCTTGGTTACTTCTCCCTAGGTTGGAAAGGTCCTCCCACTTGCAATCCTTGCTTTGGTGCCATCTGTGATCATAAACGTAACCCAGGATTAGCTTTTCACTTCATAACCATGAGCTATTTTTTATACATTTCTCATTAGATCAAGATACACTTAGGCCTTTTTGTGATCTTAGTGAGTTATATTATTTTAATATTATTTTATTGGTTAGTTACTAGAGATTTTTTGTTAGATTTAACTCACTTGGGATGAGTAATTTAATATTATTTTAATTGATAAACCTTGGGGAGTTAGAAAAATTTGGAAATAATTTTTGGAAAAAATCAAATATTTATGTACCCCATGATGTAAAGCTTACCTTTGATAGCTTGAGGATTAAAAAATAGGTTGAATTGAATTAGTCGTTTGAGAGTCATGGCTCTTGGAAGGTTCTTAGGCTTTGAAAAATGTGAAAAACTCTTCTTACATTGGTGAGAAATGATGCAAAAATGGCTAAGTATTTCACTTATATATGCTATTTTTGTACTACATCAATGGAGCTGCATCGACGAATCCCACTAGTTTGACAAGGATGTGTTGATGCAGCTATACTAAGCAATACTTTACATTGAGAAAATGAGGAATTTTGATGAGTTTTGGAATGAAACAAGAGTCCAATGAAAGCTATAAAAACATAGAAGAGTCTTGTAAGTTTGTTGGAAGAGGAGAGTAGATTGGATTTTGATGAATTGACAATAACAAAAGAAAGCCAAACTAGACATGTGAAATGTAAGGTGATGAGATCAATTAAAGAAATGATTGAGGAATATGAAGTTTAACTTAAAGATACCAAAGGGCATGTAAGTGGATCCTTACCAAAGTAGGCGTAGGGCTATGATGCCTTTTCATGCTCTCATCATGAGGAGTCTATAGGCACCAAAGATAATTAATGGTCATTATAAGTTAAAATTTGAATCCATGTGAGAGATCATTTGAGGGTTATGTTAATTTCCATAAAAAAATACTTCAATTGATAATGATAGAATGCAATGAGCTAGTTGGTGATGAAGCATGAAGGATGGTAGAGAAAGAATGGCAAGAGATTCTTATCCTAGTCACATGAAGTCCTTGCGAAGTGTATGGTTAAGGTGATTCAATGTTGTCCCATCCTCAATTGAGACCAAGTCCATCCATGTGTAGTGACTTTACATTATTATATCCTGACTCTTCAACTATCAAGAGTTTATGACAATCCCCAAAGGACAACCACCATTCCAAGAAAAGGAAAAAAGAGAAGAAGAAAGATAGGAAGGATCTTAGTTAGAGGGGATCCTTCAAGCATGGGTAACATATCTTTCCAACCCCATAACTAATGCTTGTAGCTCATTATTTTTTCTAAAGGGTGTGCTTTGAATTTTAGTGTGTTTTTTTGTGTTTGTTTTTATCATAGGAATCACACCATGTAAAGAAATGTTTCCTACTATGGTTGATAATAGGAGTGGTGAAGGACTAATGAGAAGAAGCATGAAACTTGAGGAAGAAGTTGGGAACAAGAGATCCTTTTCTCATTCCTCCTTAGTCCATTATGAGTCTATTAAGTAACAAGATCATTGATTACTTTAAGTTTAAATTATTAAAGGACCTCATGCTTCCACAATGCAGAGCCTCATAGAATTAGATGGAATAGATGGATGTTGTGGGCTGACTACCTAATATCATTAGAAAATAAACAATCTTTTAATCAAGGACATAATCTAGAAATAAAATTTGATCATTAAGAAATCAATCATAACATTAAATACTACATTAATTAACTTCTAGTAGTAATAGTAGCCACATCACAAAATCAAGATTTCATCATGAACAAAACAAGATAAAGCCAAACAAAGTAAAAAGTAAAATGAAAAGAAAGAAAAGAAAAAAAATGTAAAATAAGTAGTAAAATATTCAAGAAAATGAAAAACATATGAAGAATGATATAAAACAAAAACATGAAACATTGGGTAGCCTTCATAGAATGTTAATATGGATGGCCATCTCTCTCACAACTGAGTTGAAAGGTGGAAATCCAAAAAATAGAGCATGCTTGTTCATATGTTTAGGTGTTAGTGCTATTAGTTATCATAGGTTTTAGGAAAGGATTCACCTGTTGGATGTTGACTAGCAGTCATTTCTCTAGGCTTGAAATGTGGTAAGTTGTCATGGTATTAGAAGGAAAAGTTGCATGAATGATGTAAGGTCTTTCCCATCGTGTTTAAAAATTTGTATGTTGTGATAAATGCATGGGATTCCAATAAATAATCTTATCACCTAGTTGAAATTTAACTCTTCTTATTTGTGCATCATGATTTTGTTTGACATGTGCCTTATGCACTTCATTCATTGATAGGGCTCCTAATAAATCATTTTTTCATACACTTAGATATTAAAGTGGTTGCGATATCGGGTACACAATATCATGGCCCAAGATGCAATATCATACATTTGATATCGTAAGGTTACTCCTAGGTCTATAAATATAGCCCCCAAGCACACGATTGAGGGTAGTTTTTGACAGTCAAGTAGTGAAACTCTTGTAGTTTGTTCATTTGAGAGTTAGAATATTTTCCAAGTGCCCATAGTAGGAGGTCTAAGTGTGATCAAATCTTTATTCAAGCATTGATGTACTTGAACACACCATTCTATTGGCAATAAAGACAAACTCTTTGATTCACCTTGCAACACTTGAGACTTTCTTTCTTATGCATTTATATATATAATGATTTCATGCAATTTACATTAATGTTGTTCATGCAGTAATTAATTTTGATTAATCAAGAAACTCATTAAAACACATAAGCATGACCCATTCAAACATGCATTTGACACTTGGTAGCTTAGAAACGGTTAGCGTTTGACAACCCAATAGTGTTTACACAAAGTTTAGGATGTGTCTGGAAAGTGGGAATGGTTACTTATGTTAGGCTAGATTAGACCATAGTTTACTTAACATTTAATTACTCTTACTTTCATTCTTGTTCTAGGTGAGTAATTTGATAAAACATAAAATAATAAAAATCTTACGCCTCAATCACACTTAACCATACAATTGGATTCCACAAGTTGGATTGGGAAGACAACGAATGGACAACATGCATACACTGTTTAGCTCTAGTGTACTTAGTAATTATAGTTTGTAGAATTTGATCAAATCGCACGTGAATGCCTATTATTTCTATGGTTGGATGTAGGGGTACCTCATTGCTCATCATTAGCACCATTGCTAGGGACTGTAGTTCTACGTGCACTATCTAAACTAAGTGAAACTTAGTAACCTCATTGTTCGAATCCTAAGAGTAAAATTTTACAAAAATAAAAACTATTATTATAAATTAAACCTTAATTTCACACTACCTATAAGTTCATTAACAAAAAATGTCTTCTTCTCATAGGAGCCCATCTCTGCCTAGGGCAGTCTAGGTGCCTCAACAATACTAGGTGGTATATGCTCATCCCTATGAGTATGTACCTGACTTCACCTTCATCTTGCATCAAGATGAACTACTACAGTGGCATGACATGGAAGGAAACATTGTGTTGCCACTTGATTAATCTATTCCAAAAATGCTCTAGCTAATGCTCACATGACATGGACTTCAACATCTTCGTGGAGAATACGAGATGTGAGATCCTGACTCAAGGGATTATCATCCCACTAAAGCACAAAGATTAAGGGATCATTAGTTGGAGCACCAACACAAGCTTGTGAAGGGCAAGGGGTCAAATACTTTTCCACCTCTACTTGGCCCATGTGATGGAGGTGACCACTTCTTTTGTGATTCTCCTCTCTTTGACTTTGTTCAGGGAGCCCTCAACTAGAATGTACAATCCACAGTTCATACTTCATGTTCTAGTCAAAATAGATCCAATGAAAAAAATGGATCTAGAGAGGTAAGTTAGGATAAGGAGGAAAAATGATGTCATGACCGCGATCATGGTTACGAGCATTGAAGGAAGGGAGACAGGCGTTAGTGTGAAGCAAGTTCTCCTTCTTCTTCCCCTTCATCATCATCATCATCTTCTTCATTTGGCTCAGATTGTGACCATAGAAGGAATAACCATGATGGAGGTGATCAAAGGGACTAAAACAATAGAAGGAACCATCGAGACAGTCGTGATCAAAGATGTGGGTAATCTAGAGAGACCCACCATCAAGAAAGAAGGGCTAGTAGAGAACATCATAGGCACCATCACCATGGCCTTGATGAACCTCTACTTGCCACTTGGGGCATGTTAAACATTTTAGAGGCTGTGAGGATTCCAACAAGGCACATGCAAGATAGCAAAATAAAGAGGCTATACATGAACAACATCCCTCAGTTTGAGGGAGGATATAATGCTGATCTAATAAATCATCTCTAGGCCTTTCAAGATGCATGTGCCTTGCAGAATATTCAGAATGACTGGTAGAAGTTGCAATTATTTCCAAGGACATTCATAAAGGAAGTAGAAAATTGGTGCTAATTCTTGGAACTAGAATCAATTAGACAGTGGAGTACAATGTTGGAATTGTTCAATGAAAAATATCAAATGTACTCCCGAGTATCCAATCTAAGGAAGGAGATCCAAGGGTGGAAACAAGGAAACCATGAGCCCTTGGATGCCACTATTTACTGATACTACTCTCTGTTGCATAGGTATCCTGGCCATGGATACTCTTAGCCTGATTAACTTTTCCATATCATAGACGGATTGTGGTCTAAAACCAAGAAAACCCTTGGTGTCTATGCCCAAGGGAGATTGACAGAGTTGAGTACCTATTAGATTCAAAAGTTACTTGAGCAGGTAGCCAAGGAAGAGGGAGAATTGAGAAAGCAAGAAAGTGTAGAGCAATACAGCAGGGACCCTTCTATCCACAAAAGGGAGGTTTGATTTTATGAAACTAAGGATGAATTCACCAGAGATGAGGTGGTTAACTAGAAAACCTTACCACTCTAGAAACTACAATATGAAATCATAGCTAACGTTGACCAATTATGGGACTCTATGGACAACAAGTTTCAGGTTCTCTTAAAAATTGCTAAAGAGTCCAAAAGCAAAGTGGTGAGGATGAGTGTTGGAGAATTAAGAAAGCTGAATGTGCCATATCTAAGGGTAAGGGTAAAATAGCTGCAATAGAGATGGCTACGGATAGCGATTTAGATGATGATTTCAAGTGTGACGTTTTCCAATATGAACATCCCAAGGGATGTTACCTAATTGTGTCACACTTGTAGGAATCTAGGGTGTATAACTTACATCAATGACTTGCACAAAGGCAAACACCCAAAAGATTACCTTATCCACAAGGCAATCCTCAATAGTTCCACCAACCATAGTAGTACTATCCAAGTGGAACTCCATTGCAACCTTACAAATTGTACCAGTAGTGGTAGCAACCACAATCATGGGCATTACCACCTCCAAGACAACATTACCCTTATCAGCAACCAAATGCCTATGGTTACTATGTTTAGCAACCTTCATCTCCATGAGACTCCTTTGTTCATGTTGCTGCTTACCAACCTCACCATTACCAATCATCCTATTCAAGGAGGGATTCCACCTACTATCCTCATGTTTCTTCTATCCTTGCACCCACTCCTCCATCTCTGACATAACTACCACCTGCTCCATCCATGCAAGGTGAACTTCTTACCCAACCAAAACAAAGAAATTCTACAAGGGTGGTTAATTTGCAATTGGCTAACCCACTAAGCGGGTCGGAACCATGAACAAAGTAAAAACCTTTCTTTCAACCTCGTAGTCTATCAAAGCCCTCAAACACATCAATGGTTGGTAACCATGTTCCTCCACCTTCCTCTATCTCATTTTTATCTAAGTCCCCTTCAAACCAAAATCCCTCTTGAATCCATATTGTAATGCTAACCCATGCTATATCTGATTGGCTTTGAGTTGGTAACCTGCCTAGGAAGTTAGCTAATCCCAAGAGTCCCCTCGTATATTTACAAATTGCTGGGAATGAGCCTTGTAAATCTATTCTTAATTCTAGTTCTAGTGTTAATCTAATCTCACATGAGATGTACATAATGTGGAACCTTCCTCCCTTAAAGAAGAGCAACATCCGGCTGGAATTGGTAGACCAATCCATCATTGTTCCATTAGGACTAGTTGAGGACATCGTAACCATTGGGTGGTCATATCTCATCGATTTCCTAGTAATCAAGGTGGAAAACTACAAAGGGGACTTCCCAATTATTATGGGAATGGTATGGTTAAGCACCATTGATGCCAAAATGGGCATTAGAGATCTTTCCTTGGAGATATCAAAAGAAAATGAATTTGGAAAGATCGAGAAGAAGAGGGTTCCATGTATTGTGTACACTGATTTAGGGTGTCATTATGTGCAAAAGTTATGGTCACTAAAGTGAACATCTATCTCTGCATGCAAGTAGTATGCACTAGAAGTTGAGATCCAAAGATGCTTATACATAGCAACCACAAAACAAGAAGGCACTTAGTGGCTGACAGCTGATTATAGTAGCAGTACATTATGCGTGGAACCTACTGAGGGCCTAATGTATGAGTATGTTGCAAGTATGAATGAACTCAAGTAAGTTCATCACCAACTCTATAAAGAAGTAAATGATGATGTCAATTGGGAAGAGTTGGAGATTCCTGACAAATTTAGATAAGAACCCCTTAA
The DNA here is from genome assembly GCA_015680685.1 of Gnetum montanum. NCBI lineage: Eukaryota > Viridiplantae > Streptophyta > Gnetopsida > Gnetales > Gnetaceae > Gnetum > Gnetum montanum. The sequence continues at coordinate 376,314 of MNCI01015694.1, read as the reverse complement.
ATTAAAAACACTACCAGCTGGGATGGAGTATGTATTCTTGAAAAATAGAAGGTAGATCATCATTAATTCCAAGATTTCTGTAGAATAAAAGAAAATGTTAATAAAGGTTGTGGAAAAATGGTCAGCAACATTTGCTTGGTCATATTCTAAGCTCATTGGAATAGATCCAAGAATATGCTAGCATTGGATATACATTGACCCCACCGTTAAGCTAAAATGATAGTCGCAGTGACATTTGAATCCTAAATTAAAGTAGACTATCAAAGAGGATATTGAACAACTCCTTAGGGTAGGATTCATCTACCATATCATAGATAGTAAGTGGATCAGTCCACTCATGATTGTACCCAAGAAAGAAGGTAAATGGTGGGTGTGCATCGACTTCCGACTACTCAACATGGAAACTTTCAAAGATCATTTTCCATTGCCTTTTGTTGACCAAGTTTTGGACATCATTTTTGGGCATAGCTATTACAGCTTTTTGGATGGTTATAGTGTCTATAACCAAATCCAAATTGCACTAGAGGACTAGGCGAAGATGACTTTCACAAGTCCTTGGGGAACTTTTGCTTATCATTAGATGCCATTCGGTCTTTGTAATGTCCCAACCACATTCTAATAATTAGTTCTCAGCATTTTCCAACAATAAATTGGTAGCAGGGTAGAAGTATTCATGGATGACTTTTTTACCTATGGAGCTATGTTCAAGCAAGCCCTAGACTGTCTTGAGTAGGTGTTGAAACGATGTGTCAAAAAAAACCTCTAGCTCAGTTGGAAAAAGAGCCATCTCATGGTCCAGGAATGCATAGTCTTGGGGCACCATATTTCAAAAGTAGGAATCAAGGTAAACCCTAAAAAAATAAGGGTCATCCAAGGAATAACCCACCAACCCGAAATAGTTAAATAAGTGTGGTCATTCCTTGGTCATACTGGCTACTACTGGTGGTTCATCAAGAATTTTTCCAAAATTACCAAGTTGTTAGTGGAATTGACAAAGAAGGATGCATCATTCTTCTAGATCCCTACATGTGAAATAACATTTTAGTAACTAAAGAAAAAGCTTGTTGAAACCCTAATTCTACAAACACCTGATTGGTCTAGGCCATTTCATGTAATGACCGATGCATCAGATTATGATTTGGGGGTAGTCCTTATGCAGATGGATGATCAAAAATGTCCATATTACATTCACTACACAATCCGAAGCATTGCAGGTACACATCTAAACTACACCATCACAAAAAAGGAGTTGATAGTAGTGGTGTTTTCCTTAGAGAAGTTCAGGCACTATGTGCTTGTGACTTCCAGTTTCTAATCATAGTGCCATCTAGTTTCTAATAAATAAACCAATGGTGAGCCCCCGTGTCATATGGTGGCTTGTGACTTTGTAGGAGTTCAATATCACGATGATAGACTAAAAAGATGTGGAGAATGTGGTTGCGGATCACTTATCATGACTAAGATGGGATAACAAGGAGAAAGAGAGCCCCTTATCTTATCAATTCCATGAAAAATCTCTCCTTGCAGGGGCTATTAATGCACAAATGCCCAATGAACCAAAATGGTATGACACCATCCTCACTTATCTGCTCAAGAAAAAATTTCTGCAATGGTTGGACATTAGAAAGAAACAACAATTTCTTCACTAGGTCAAGCACTTCATGGAAATTAATGGGAACCTTTACAAAGTTTGTCTCGATGGCCTAGTACGTTGGTGTGTCCCTGACATGGATCAACTGCACATTCTTTAGGATGCTCACAAAGGCCCTTGTGGGGGCAATTATGCTAGGAGATGCACATCCATAAAAATCCTCATGGCAAGATATTATTGGCGAATAATCTTTAGGGATGCACACCAATTTATCCATGCTTGTGATCATTGCTAGAGGGATGGTGGAATGACAATTTGAATGGAGGGGTCACTGCAATGGATTCAATCTCTTGAGCCATTCGATATTTGGGGCATTGTTTTTATGGGTTCCATTGCACCTTTATCAAATGGAAAGGCATATATAATAGTCACAGTTGACTATTGAATCAAGTGGGTAGAAGCAACATCTGTCATCAACTATACATCCATCACTGTTGCTCAGTTTGTACAACAAAATATCATAAATAGGTTTGGTATGCCTCATACATTAATTTCTAATAATGAAACTCATTTTACAAGTGCCACTTTTTGAAAACTTATGCAGTGCTTGGGGGTTGAGCATAAACTCACAACACCATATCACCCCTAAGCTAATGGCCAAGTTGAGGTTACTAATTGGGAGATTACAAAAATTCTGACATGCACCATTAGAAAATACCGAAGGGATTGGAGCACCAAATTAAATGATGCCCTTTGGTCCTATCGCTCCACATGTAAGCTTCCCATAGGTTATTCTCCTTATGAGCTCGTGCATGGAAAACTACCAACACTGCCCATATAATTTGAGATTCGTACACTCTCTACAACCTATGACCTTGACCTAAATCTAAGTCTAGCACAGAAAGAACAATCAATGAACCTTAACTTGCTAGAAGAAAATTGATTAATGGCCTTGTTATCCAATGAAACACATAAGGCATTTAATAAGAAATTCCATGACCTCAAAATAAGAAAATTCAAGTTTCAACCAGGAGACAAGGTTCTCTATTGGAATCCTGCACATGTACCCCAACAAACCAAATTTCAAACATTGTGGAAAGGACCTTACATTATTGATGAGACTTTTCCATCTAGTGTCATGATTATCTATAAACTTGATAGTCCAGACAAGAAACAATTAGTCAACATCCAATAAGTAAAACCTCTTCATGAACCCAAGCCAACAAACTCAACAAACACCTTAACAATTGGACAACCATGCTCAATCTTTTGGATCTTCCCCTTCCAACTCACTTGTGGGGGAGATGGCCATCCATACTAATATTTTTTGTGGCTTCTCAATCTTTTAACTTTTTTGTTTTACACATTTTTGGTTTTACAACTTTTTGTTTTCATATTCTTTGTTTTACATCTTTTTATTTTTTAAGTTATTGATCTTTTCTCAATCTTTGTTTTATACCATTGTTAAGATAGTTGATATTTATTGCATAATCTTTTACTTCTTTTACATTTTCTTGTGTTTGATGTGTTTCTCTACTCTTTGTACTAATAAGGTGTTAGGTACAATGGTAATGTGCTACTCAATGGTGGTATGCTTCATTTGTAATTTGATTGTTGATGTCTAATTTCTAACTTTGAATGTTGTTACTAATGACTGGGGCATGGTTTCTTTTCATGTAATATGCAGTGAGTCCACATCATCCACCAATTCACATACTCTATGATTTTCCTTATTTTGGAAACATGTAGTTCCTTCTTCATTAATGCAACTTTAATAAATTGGTGACTTGTGTAGTTTTTGGAATTGGGAAGGAGTCAAAGGTTTGGATAGGGTGTGGCTTCAAAGGGATGTGGTATTCTTCATGCTTTTTTATTTTCCTATGTAGGATTGTTCTCGTAAGCTTCTCACCGTTCTACCTTATTCCACAATAGGAAGTCAAATAAGTCCTTGCATGGTGTAACCCTCATCAGAAAAAAAAGAGATGGGGATTCAAAGCACACCCCTTACAAAAAATAAATGCAAAAAATACATGGGTCTTTGCATGGTGTGGTTCCCATTTAAAAAAAACAACATGGGAATTTAAAGAACATCACTTAGACCAAATAAAAGGGCTACAAGCACTAGTTATGGGACTTGTCTTGTCTCCTCTAACTAAGGCCCTTTCTTACTTCCTAATTTCTCTCCAATTTGGAATGATGGTTGTTTTTTGGGAGCATTCTTGTATCTCAGGGGATGGACTAGTCTTAGGATGTCGATGCGAAGTCACTGAAAGTGGTTAGTTTTGGTCTAGATCAAGGATGGATCCTACCAAGTCATTTAATCACAAACTCCAAAAGGAACTTCGTGTGACCATAATAAGGGACTCCATTCCATTCTCTCTATCATCCAACTATGCTTTTCATAGCTCACCTCACTGTTGGTTTCATGTTTTGATTCAATGTTCTGGTTTGATGTGTTAGGTTTCTTAGTCAGTCACTTTTGGGTTTTTGTACTTAACTTTCCATAACCATTAATCATCTATGGAGCCCAAGGCTTCCTTGGTTTGAAGTTATGCAAGGTCATAAAAGGCATGTGCCTACTTTAGGGAGGACCCACTTGCATATCTTTTGGTGTGGTTAAGTTAAGTTCTTTACCCTTAGACATTGTTACAATCAAATTCTTTTTATTTATCCCATCCATGCCATCCAATTGTACACATATTCACAATTATTTTTTAGTGAATTTCTTATTTTTATTATTATGAATTTCTATACCCTCTTTATAGTATTCCTTGTGTTAAGCTTTTTTTTAATTTTATGGACTGCTTCTCTTACTTAACCTATTTGTCAGTCTTCCCACTAACACTATTAAGTAACTAATCTATCACAATCACAACTTAGCTAGATAAAATCATCAATGAGACAAGGTATTTAGTCATTATTTGTTACACTTTATATACTAATCCTTGATTTTTTTGTGATTGCACTGGGGAGCATGGACTGGAAGCAGGATTTTCTTCACCAAGGAAGATGCAACAATATCACTCGTAGGAGATTGTTCATGATTGCTAGATCTCTTCTACTTCTCCCTCATTCTTCTATTTCTAAGAGGGTTTGGATGTCCATTGGATCTGAGGGTGTTCTTTCCTATTGTCATGAATCCAATTTTGTACAAAATTGTAATGTTGTATGTTTGGGCACTTTTGTATTTGTCTATTTTCTCTGTCTCACTCTGTCTATCTGTCAAATACTCCACACCTCCTAATATATTTTGTAAATGACTTATTCCTCCGCTTTTGTACTCAAGGATGAGTTTTCATTTAGTCATGGGGGTATGATAAATTGTGTTTTCATACACTTCGATATCGAAGTGGCTACGATATTGGGTACACAATATCGAGTACATGATATCATGGCCCAAGATGCAATATCGTACATTTGATATCATAGGGTTGCTCCTAGGTCTATAAATACAACCCCCAGGCACACGATTGAGAGTAGTTTTTGGTAGTTAAGTAGCAAAACTCTTGCAATTTGTTCATTTGAGAGTTAGAATATTTTTGAAGTGCCCACAGCAGGAGGTCTAAGTGTGATCATATCTTTATTCAAGCATTGATGTACCTGAACACACCATTGTGTTGGCAATAAAGACAAACTCTTTAATTCATCTTACAACACTTGAGAATTTGTTTCTTATGCATATATATATATATATATATATAATGATTTCATGCAATTTAGATTAATTTTTCTCATGCAGTAATTAATTTTGATTAATCAAGCAACTCATTAAAATACACAACCCCTTCAAACATACGTGTGACACTCAGTAGCTCAAAAATAGTTAGTGTTTGACAACCCAACAGTGTTTACATAAAGTTTAGGATGTGTCCAAAAAGTAGGAATGGTTACTTGTGTTAGGCTAGATTAAACCATAGTTTACTTAGCATTTAATTACTCTTACTTTCATTTTTGTTCTAGGCGAGTAATTTGATAAAACATAAAATAATAAAAATCTTATGCTTTAGCCACACTTAACCATACAATTGTGTTTCACAAGTGGGGCTGGGAAGACAACGAATGGACAACACACATGCACTATTTAGCTTTAGCATATTTAGTAATTATAGTCTGTGAAATTCGACCGAATCACATGTGAATGCCTATGATTCGTATGGTTGGGCATAAGGGTACCTTGTCGCTCATCAGCTACTTATCGATTCTCGTCTAGTACATTTAGTATCATTAGATGTTTTTTTATGCTAGGCTTGGATTAAGGTCAAGCTCACAAGCTGTTGAGAGTGTATAGAGCTCAACTTGAATTAAAAGTTTTAGTAGTTTTCTATACATCAAATTATTAGGAGAATATCCTATGAGCTTGAGTGGACCTTATGGCGATGTTGAACAATTCATTGAACTCAATTACTTAGATCTTGAGCCTAAGAACTTGGTCAATCACATAGCCTCTATAGAAAAGCCTCTTAGATGGCCTTAACACCTAGTTAAAACCCTTGACATAGGTTAGTGACATTACTGAAGACTCTCTAGCTGAGGTTCCAATCACAACACATAATGGTGGGGAGAAAACACTAAAATTAAGTTTCTCACTTGAACCATTGAAGGCTCAAGACATTACCAAGGTCCTTCACAACAACATTAAGACCTTTGCTTGATTATATGAAGATATGCAAGGTCTTGATCCATGCCTAATTTAGCACAACATTATACTTGATCCTAGTATTAAACCAATTAAGCAAAATATTCACAAAATTAGACCAGATCTAGCCTTGGTTGTTTGTGATGAGATCATGAAACTTTACAAAGCTAGTTTCATCCAAGTTGTTGATTACACAGATTGTTAAGCTCAGAGGGTTTGGATAATTCGTAGTTAAATTGAATTGGAATAGCTTTATTGTGAAGTTTTTCCTCGTGTAAATTTATCTTACTTAAATGTTTGAGATTCACAAAAATTTTATTTCTTTTCTTTCTCTTTCTAAGTCCATTGAATCTCACTCTATTTCTAGTTTTTTTTTTTTTTGAAACTTTCTCTTTGGGGGAAATTAGCAATAGATTGGTAGAATTGTGCTCAAATGTTTTTGCAAAATTTTATTTGTTACAAGTAACGTATTATAGGGAATATGTAGACTAAGTAATTGGACAAAATAGGAATCCTCAACAACTCATAGTATTTGACAAAGTTAGTTGAATTTTTTTTATGATGGTCAATTACAGTTTCATACACAACTCAACCATTTCAACATTCACAACAACAAACACGTACTCACGATTAGTTCTTTTCTTAACCACTAAGTCTATTTGGAGGTATTTAGGCCTTGGTGTTGCTAGAGACTAGTAAGCACCTAAACCCTATTAAAAGAGCACCTTCATTTCCCGTGACTCCAAAGGTCATGAGATACAGAGGCCAAAAACGTTGGTGGTCCCAAACGATTGCAAACAGTTCTTTTGGCACTAGAAGGAGGGAAATTTATCATCTAAGTTCATAAGCCTAATAGTCGTAGCACAGCAATAGTTCTTTTGTTGCTAGGAGGGAAAATAGATACTATTTTCATTTCATGATCAAATAGACTGATAGTTTGGAAGATTTCAAATGTTCCAAAGAAATTCTTAATTATAAGATTGATTATTCATTAGAAGAAGAATAGAAGAAGGTTTTTGAGTTTGGAACAAGTAGTGGAATAAGACCCAAAAGGATAAATAAATCACCTCTTTTGTCTAGTTTATTAGTCTATAAGAGAAGACCAAAGAAACATAAGAGTTCAATGATCAAAAGGAATTTTAATAAGATGGAAAATCCTTGGCATAGGTTTACGCCATCAGGATTTCAAAATTACAATAATATTCCTAAGATAGTTTATAACTATTTTCCTAAGCTTTTTATTCTTAGAAAATCTTACTTGGCTAAAGAAAATATTTACTTATTTGCATTAGATTTAGCTCATGCAAATATTCAACATCAAGACCAAACTTGTAGATTGTTTTTAGAAAATTTAAAGGATATGGCTTAGATTTCGTATTCAAGCTTACCAAGTGATGGGACATGATATCACATGGGCCATGATATCACGTACGCAATATTGTGTCTGCCACGATATTGCATCCCACGCGATATCACGTTGTCCCCAGCGATATCGCAGTGCGTCGCCAAGTCTATAAATAAGAGGTGGCTCTCCCTTTGTTTCTCAGCTAGATCTAGACCCTTAGCAAAACTCTAGTAGTTTTACCTCTCCAGAGATAGAATATTTTCCATGTGCCTGCAGTAGGAGCTCCAAAGTGAACGAATCTTTATTCGAGCAAATATTGTACCTGAACACATGTTTGTGTATGGCAATAAAGACGAACTTCTTGCAGTGCATGGAATAGGCTAAATATGATTTTATTTACTGTTATTTATTGTTTACCATTTAAATGCTTTATTAGTAATTAAATCTTTCTCAACCCTTCTCTCCTAGTTAAGTGCCTTAGTACGCCGCTTTGAGCACGTGCGTTATGCTTGGTGATCCCAGCAACGATTAGCATTTGGTAACCAAGGTTGCATAGGTTCATGGTGTGAACGGTAAGTGGGAATGGATGCTGACGCTAGGTTAATTAAGACGTAGATAGTTAGTTAAAATTATTTAATTAATCTCTTTACCCTTTACCTTATCAGTATAGGAGATAAAACCGAAAAGACATAAAAATCATATACCTCAGACTTACTTAACCATACACCGTGACAAATACAAGTAAGTCTGGGAAGACAACGAATAACTAACCTTAAGTGTTCCATGAGACGTGTAGGCACTTAGTCTATGGAGTTCGACTGGATTGCGCATGTTACGCTCGTATTCGTATGGTTGAGTGTAGGGGTACCTCACCACTCATCATTTGCGCCATTACTGGGGACTAAGTGTTTTTGCACTAAGTAGAACATAAGAAATTACTCACATCGTTGGGAGCTTAAACGATCCTTAGGGTTAATTAAATGAAAATTTATATAATGGTTAAATAGCACATCGATAAGACATAATGTCTTCTTCTTCTTCTCACAAGAGCATTACACCACCTAGGGATCATATAAGAAATAGTCGACAATCTAAAACACATAACCAAAATCAACCAGTTCCTCAACAATATAGGGTGGTATATACTCATCCTGATGAGTATATATCCAATTTCACTTTTATCCTCCATCAGGATGAATAGATGCACTGGAGAGACTTGCAAGGTAACATAGTGTTACCTCCATATCGTGTAGTCCCCAACATGCTCCTCCGTGCCTTGGCATAGATCAGCATGATGGAATTATATGCTGAATACGTTGCGATAGATTTTGACATGAGGGATTTCCATCCCATAGCAGCGCAACGTCTAAGGGACTCAAGGCAGGAGAGCCACCATACACTGTTGAAGGGCAAAGAGGTCCTGCACGTCCTAAGTGAAATTGGAGATGGTGAACCACTTACAATGGGTTCTCTATCTAAAGATATTCCCCCTCCTAATGAAAGTGAGGAGGTGGGGTATCATAACCTATGCTCCATGATACACAACCCTGGTTCTGATCCCCGTGAACACCAACTATTCACTGAGTGAACAAAAACAAATGACAAGGACGGGCACTCAGATCATCATCACGATCGGGGCTGAAGCCACTGAAGAGAAGGTAAGAAACATCATCATGGCGATGGTTCTCCTTCTTCTTTTCCTTCATCACATCATTCACCCTCTCCTTCCACATCAGGGCACAGTCATCAAGAGCATAACCAAGAGGATAAGGGTAAGAGAAATGAGAAACCTCAATGAGAGAGTACAGAGAGAGGATGAGGGCAATCAAGAGAATCAAGGCATGAACGAAGGAAAAGTAGGGAACAATGTAGACATCATAGACGTCATGAACGTGATGATCATGATGAACCCCTACTTGCCACCCAAAGCATGCTAGATATAATGGAGGCTGTGAGAATCCCAAAAAGGCATCAAAAAGATAATTGGATCAAGCGCTTAGACATGAATAACATCCCACGATTTGAGGGGGGATACAACGCGGATCCACAAAATTATTTACAAGAATTTCATGATGCCTACGCCTTGAAAAACATAGAAAATAAGTGGAAAAAGCTAAAGTTGTTTCCCAGGACACTCATCAAGGAAGCAAAGAGTTGCTACCGGTCCTTAGAACCGGAAACCATCAGGAGGTGGAGTACGATGTTAGAAATCTTCAATGATAAATATCAAACATACTCTAGACTGTCTAACTTGCGTAAGCAGATCCAAGGATGGAAGCAGGGTAATCATGAACCCTTGGATGCTGCCATGGGCTACTACTATGCATTGCTACATCGTTGCCCGGGCCATAGTTATGCACAGCGGGATCAACTACGCCATCTCATAGATGGGCTAAGGTACGAAACTAGGAGACTATCAGAACTTAGATCCCATGAGATTCACATATTGTTGGAACAAGTAGCCAAAGAAGAAGGGGAGCTACAAAAAAGGGAAAGTATAGAAGAATATAACCGTGATCCCTCTCTTTGAAAGAAGGGAGTGAGATTTTGCGATGAAGAGGATGAGTCACCACTTGAAGAGTTGGTGAACAAAAAAACCTTGCCGCTCCAAAAGCTAACAACAGAAGTATCGGCTAAGGTAGATGAAGTATGGAGCTCCTTAGATAGTAAAATTGAAACTATCCTAAAAATTATAGAGGAGTCTAAGGAGGAACGAAGTAGTGATAAGGACAAGAAAAAGTGGAGAGATTCAGGCCCTGCACGCGACAAGGGTAAGAGGAAAATAACTATCTTTGATGAGGTTGTGGACTCAAATATAGACAATAACGGTGTATGTGAGATCTGCCAATATGACCATCCTAAGGGGTGTTGTCCAATCATCTCACATCTACAAGAGTCTAGGGTTTATGCACTCAACCTGAGACTCAATAGACGGCAGATACCCTGAAGGTTACCTTATCACCAAGGTAACCCAAAACAGTTCCACCAACCATTGATGTACTATCCAAGTGGAACTCCACCACAACCCATCGGGCAACATCAACAATGGCAATACCCACAGTCATGGGAGATGCCACCACCGAAACAACAATGCCCTTATCGGCAGCCAGACCCATATGGATACTACGTGTAGCAGTCGGTTTCTCCAAGTGACTCTATGGATCACGCAACCCCACAGTGTCACTACCAAGTTTAGGAGTACTTTAGAAGGACTCCTCCTCCTCCGGGAGATGCTCCACATCCATACCATCCTCCTAATCCATCCACCTCTCTTCCACCATTAGTTCACATACCTTCTGCTCCAACAATGCAAGGGGAACTCCCCACTCAACCGTAGCAATGTAACACTATGAGAGCTATAAACATTCAACCCACTGCTAGTTCTAAAAACTGTAAGAAGAGAAGACCTTTCTTCAGAACCAAAAGCCCAGACAAGCTCACACAACCACAAGCAGTTGAGTTTTTGACCACTCCTCCAACATACAAGGCTTCAGAGCTGCCTTCAAACCAAAATCAAAGCTCAACGCATATGATTATGTTAACATATACCATAACCAACTAGATCAAGGTAGGCCACCTTTCCAGGAAACTATTTGACCCTGGAAGTCCCTTAATTTATCTCCAAGTCACCGGGAATGAACCTCATAAGGCTCTTCTTGACTCAGGTTCTGGAGTCAACTTAATTTCACAAGAAATGTATCAAGCCTGGAACTTGCCCCAACTCAAGAAGAGTAACATTCAACTAAAGCTGGCTGACCAGTCCATCACCATTTCTTTGGGATTCATGAAGGACATTGTTACTACTATGTGTGGTTGGTCATACCCAGCTGATTTCTTGGTGATAGAAGTTAACAACAATGAAGGGGACTTCCCAATTATAATGGGAAGGGCATGGCTAAGCACAATAGACGCATGCCTAGGGATCTACGATCTTTCCTTGGAGATATCTAAGGTTAACATTTATGGAAAGATCGAGAAGAAGAAAGTTCTGTGCATCACATACAGTGACTCATCGGGTGATGACATGGAGGAATGCTCCGCACCTCCTCCATGCAACAGGTGTGCCCTTGAAACTTTGAGACAAAGATTCCTATGTGTAGCAACCACACAACAAGTAGTAGACATCCCGTGGTTGACAGCTAGTCGAAAGAGCAACCAAAAAACATGCATGGAACAAACTAGGGGAACAACTCATACCCATAATGAAGGCATAGATACATTGGAATATGAGCGTCGCTGACTTCCACCCCTTAATCTAAGAACATCAATTGGAAGAAGTTGGAAACTTTTAAGAAATTCAAATAGACGTTCATTATTTTAGATCTCTCCCTTTCCATTCAGTCATGGGGGAGATGGCCACCTATGCTAATCATTTGAGGCCCTCAGTTCCTTTTAAGTTTTTATTTTACAAATTTTTGTCTTAGACATTTTTGTTTTACACATTTTTGTTTTACACATTTTTTTAAAAAACTTTCTTTAACTTTTCTTTTTTTTTTTACAACATCGTTTATACCTTTTTCATTTCTTTTGTGTGTGTGTGTGTGTGTGTGTGTGATCCATCTTGTAAGTTTTTCATTTAATAAGTGTTCTTAATGATGGTGTGAACTATTTTTATAGTGATTGCTAATGTTTGGTTTTTACCTTTAAGGCATGATGTTGATACTAAGGTATGTTTCTTTTGATATGATAGGCAATGAGTTCACTTCATCCATACATCCACCAATTTCTATGGTCTCTCTCGACTTGGAAATGTATAGTCCTTTCAATAATAAGAACTATAACGAATCAGTGACTAGACATTTCTCAAACTAATAAAGGACTCAAGGATTGAAAAGGGTGTAACTTCAAGGGAACTTGATGCATGTGTGTTGGCCATTCTCTTGGGTGATTGGATGTTTTCTTCTTGAGTTTTCTTACCGTTATGATGTTTCCACATTATCGGGAAGCTGAGCGAATAAAAATAACAAAGTCTTTGCATGGTGTGGTTCTCATGCATAAACACATAAAACACAAAAAAAATAGTGAGAATTCAAAGCACACCCCTTAGATGAAATAATCATTTGGGCTACAAGCACTGGTTATGGAACTAAAATAAAAATGTTCCCTCTAACTAAGGCCCTTCTCGCTTCCCATTCTCTCCTCCTTGTTCTGTCGGAATGGTGGTGACTCTTTAGGGAGACATTCTTGTTACTTCAAGTGGATGGATTGGCCAAATGCATTAATGCGAAGTCACTGGAAGTGGTTTTTTTAGGCCAAATTTGGAATGGGATCTGCTAAGTCACATTAACCATGAACTACACAAGGGGCTGTACACCACATTGTTCTTGGGCTTCCATTCCATTCTCTTCTCTTCATCCTTCTCTCCATTGTTCACCTCATTGCCAGTTGTATCATTAGTGTATATATCTTGGTTGACACATTGTTTTCTTTTTGGTAAATTCTTGTGGTTAAGACTTTAACTCTTATTCCAAATGACATTCCTAGAGTCTACGGACTCTTTGAACATGGGTTTGTTAGGGAATTAAGGGCATAAGCCTGCTTTGGGGAGGACCCACTAACATTCCTCTTTGGTGCACTAGTTAAATTCTTTCCCCTAACATTTTTGCAATCTATTTTATTTTGTTCATTTCCATCTTGACATCCATTTCATCAATGTTTTAGTTGTCTCTTTTTCTCCATCTTTCTTATTCATTTTCTTTCTTCATTCTATTGCTACTGGAAGTTCGCGATTAGTCATGCGGGTACGAGGCCCAATTTTTTTGATTTTCTCCTAACCCCTACACCTTCAGTAGTCACAAATATTATATCTCCACATTCGCAATCAACCATACCACAACCTAGCCAATGGACCTTTCACCGTAGAAAGGTATCAACCGCATTGAAATTCATTTACCCTTGCTAATATAAAGATTGTGTTGTGTGTGCAGATGGCAATCATGCAACAACGGATTGGATCTGGGAGGAACACATGGAATGGAGTAGTGCTGAAAGTAGCTATGCAAGGAGCAAGGTTGATGGCGCACTTATGGATGGACAACAAAAGGTGCAATCTTGGCATTGGCAGTAGCAACACTTCTTTCTCTCTCTTTCTCAGCTACTAAATGATGCCTGATGTCAAATGTAATAAGGTGTTCACTCTTGTTATCATGAACACCATTTTTTCATGTCTTGTAATGATGATCCGTTCACATGTTATCCCATTAGTTCCATTTTGAGTCAATAATCCCATACCTTCCCAATATTTTGTAAGGACCTTGAGGATGAGGTTTTATTTAGTCATGGGGGTATGATGGGATGCGATATTGCATGGGCCACATTATTACATCCACGACGATATCGCATCCCACACGACATCGCATGGTCCCCCGCGATATCGCGTACGCAATATCGTGGTGCAAGGACAAGTCTATAAATAAGAGGTGGCTCTCCCTTTGTTTCTCATCTAGATCTAGACCCTTAGCAAAACTCTGGTAGTTTTACCTCTCCAGAGATAGAATATTTTCCATGTGCCCACGTCCAAAGTGAACAGATCTTTATTCGAGCAAATATTGTACCTGAACACATGTTTCTGTATGGCAATAAAGATGAACTTCTTGGATAAACCTTGCAGTGCATGGAATAGGCTAAATATGATTTTATTTACTATTATTTATTGTTTACCATTTAAATGATTTATTAGTAATTAAATCTTTCTCAACCCTTCTCTCCTAGTTAAGTGCCTCAGTACGACCGCTTCAAGCATGTGCGTTACACTTGGTGATCCTAGCAACGATTAGCTTTTGGTAACCAAGGTTGCATAGGTTTAGGGTGTGAACGGTAAGTGGGAACGGATGCTGACGCTAGGTTAATTAAGACTTAGATAGCTAGTTAAAATTAGTTAATTAATCTCTTTACCCTTTACCTTATCATCATAGAAGATAAAACCGAAAAGACATAAAAATCATATACCTCAGACTTACTTAACCATACACCATGACAAATACAAGTAAGTCTAGGAAGACAATGAATAATTAACCTTAAGTGTTCCATGAGGTGTGTAGGCACTTAGTCTATGGAGTTCGACTGGATCATGCATGTTACACTCGTATTCGTATGGTTGAGTGTAGGGGTACCTCACCAGTCATCACCAAGCAACAGTATCAGAAGTTGGGATGATATGAAAAGTCTTTTCTTGGCCTAGTTTGGCAATCAATTGGATCAACAACAATTATATTATGGGCTAATACAAGCTACGAAAGGAGTCAAAGAGTCAATTAGAGATTTCAACATTAAGTTTCAATGAATTTTTGGGTTCTTTCATAGACTATATAGACCATCAGATGAGATGCTTAGAGATACTTATCTTAAGGCTATGAATCTCAATATTTTAATTTGGTTAAGGAGAACTCCAAATTTTCTAACATTGAATGACTACTTTAATGAAGCTATAGAGTTAGAAAAATAGTTCAACTTGAATCATGAAGATATTTTCACAACTCAAAAAAGAGAGGAGAATATGATGATTCCTATGCAAGATTTTGCTCAACTTAAAGCATTATTGGGACTAGCTCATATTAAGACAAATCAAGAGTCAAAAAGTAGAGAATTTGATAAGGGATAATTAATGAAAGATTTATCCAATAAAGTTGTGAAGCTAGAAAAAGCTTTGGTGAAAGTTAAAATCAAGGAAGAAAAGAAGAATAGAAAATATAAGTATTAAGATCCTAAGTTAATAGAAGATGAGGATGATGATATTGAATCTGATAATGAGCTATCTAGTGTTCATTATGCAAGCAAATCTTCTAACAATGGATCTAGTGATACTTCTTCTCTATCAAGTTCTGAAAAGGATATTTCATCAAATGAAGAGTATAATAACAATGAAGAAAAATTAACTACTTCCAAACCTCCAAATCTTATTTTTGACCCATCTACTAACAAAAAGGTTTTTGAACCAAGTAGAAGAGAGAAAAATAAAAGTAAAGAAGATCAAGTAGAGCAAAGTACTCAAAATTAATCTTTTAATAAATGGATGAGGAAACTAGGCTTTTATGGAGATGGAGTATATGATTTTATTGGAGATCTAAAACATGTCAGGGCCAATATTAGTATATACCAACTGTTATAGATAGGTGATCATCAAAGAAAATCTTTGGAGTTTATTAAAGAAAAAATGAGAGTTGGAGAATCAAAGTTAAGCTATGTATCCAACATGGATAAGATATCATAAAATAGTTATGATTGTACTCCTGATAAAGAAGCTCCTCCTTTTCTTTTGATAATGAAGTTAAAAGATAAATATCTTCATAACTATTTGGTTGATTCTAGAGCTACCTCTACTATTATTCCATTGTCCATATGTAAAAAATTTGGTTTAATTCTTACGCAATCCAATAAAAAGATTGATCAAGTAGACAATAATAGAGTGAAGATTGTGGATCAGCTTCCCAATGTTCTATTAGAAATCACTTCCAAACCCCGTATCAAAACTAGAGTAACTATTTAAGTAGCAAATATACCAGATTCACATAGCTTTTTGTTGAGTAAAAGTTGGAGTAAGAATTTTTAAGGNATATAGATATAGATATATATACACACAGTGAACCTTTGATGATTGAGAATATTACTTTAATTGGGAAAAATAAAGTCATTGAAAAAAAAAATTTTGAAATCAAAATTTGCACACTTCAAGAAATTTTTAACTTTGATAAATAAGAATCTCAAGATGAGAGCAAATGGGAACTACACTTTGATAATTTTTGTAACTTCAAAGGTGCAAGAGTTGAAATAGTTCTAGTAAAAGATAATTCCCCAAATATTTTAAAGGAAATTCATCTATCTTTCCGTTGTACTAATAGTAAGGCTGAATATGAAGCTTTAAGTATTGGAATTAAAATAGCATTGGAAAAAGGAATTAAGGTAATCACCATAAAAGAAGACTCAAGATTATTTTGTGAACAAATTGAAGGTAATTTTGTAGTAAAAAACTTATTCTTACAACCTTATAAATAACTTGCCTACAACATGTTGAATTAGTTTCATCATTATAAAATAGAACATATAGGTAGAGAAGATAATTATATAGCTAATGATTTAGCAAAGGTAGATTTAACATTCAATGTGAAAAAGATAGAAAGGTATGAAGGGGTAACAATAGAACATCAGCCATCAGTACCAAATAACGTAAAGCATTTACAAGTATTCAAAGATGATGAATAATTGCTTAGATTCTTAAGGAATAAATAGGAATTCAAAAGTTAAATCATACTTGAAATAGCATCAAGTTTAAAGATAAATTTCATTCCCAAAAAGATGATTATTATAAACATGAGTTTAGCAAAAATTTTCTGATGAGGGGAAAAGCTATACAAGATCCAAATGATCAAGCTTTTAAAGTAGTAAATGTTGGATCTGGTAAGATACCAAAAATGTTAAATGTCACAAAGGAAAAGCATTCAGTCTTCAAGCAAAATTTATTTTTGAAACACCGTGAAAATTGTGAATCGGCCTCAGGTGAAGATTCATGATTTAGGCAAAAGTTCGTGATAGAATTCCAGAAGATAGAACAAGGCAAAGCAAGGCGAAACGGTGCCCGGCATCAAGTCTCTAAGTTCCTTACAAATTCCAATTTCACTATGTTTTCTGTCTTTACACTACATTACGCAACATAGCGTAATGACGCTTAGCATAATTCTACTTAATATAGTCTGACATCAGAAGGTAACTTACTTCAGCAGATTTGGTGAAGCTTAAGGCCTAAGCAGCGTAATGTGTGACTTCTCGCATATCCTGCTAAGTCTTTTGTCCAGGGTCAGATTTACGCTCTGTTACGCAAGGCAGTGTAATGAGCTTCAAAAAGGTCAAAGGGAAACTCCAAAGGAAGTGCTACAGATCGGCTCCTTTCTTTTTGCAGATTGATCACCTTATGCTCATTACGCTACGCAGCGTACGTCAGCGTAATTTATCGTCGAGTTGATCATTTTTTACGCTTCACTACGCTTTGCTACGTAAATGAGTGTAAAACAGCTTGACTCACTATTTCCATGCTTTGTTACGCTCTGCCACATGACGTAGCGTAAACAAGTGTAATATAGCGTAAAGCTGGCTAAAGCAGTTATGCATTTACTATCCATACGTGCAATACGCGTAATCATGAAACAGCTTCGGCAAAAGTGTTGACAACATACGTTGCAATGTGACGTGACATAGCCAGTTCATCAAGTCAACAGCATCCAGAAAGTTTGAGACACGTGTCATCAAGGCCATGCCTTTTCTGCATGTTGTCAAACTTATAAATATCCTAGTTGGCGAAGAAAGGAAAGGACTTCTTTTTTTTTGGAAGAGGAGCAGCGGCTGGCATCTTTGACTTTTGGCAGTTATCATCCTTGAGCAGAAACAAGAGACATTTTTCAAGCATTTGGCAGTAGGAGCGATCATACCTTTTGGCGAAAATACAGTTCTCCCATCGGTGATCCTTGGCAATTTTGAGCAGAGACTATCCAAAGCGAAGAAGATAGATCAGAGATCGAGAGATCATCTGGTGTGGTTGGCAAGATCTATTGATCAAACATAGTTGGTTGATAGACATCCGAGCTTGACCTTCCTTGCACTTCATCTTTGGCTTACAAGGTAGACCGAGCTCCATTCTACACTCCTTGTTAAACAGTTTTCTTATTATTTTGTGTATGTTTCACACAAGATAATCGGAATCTTCCCATTGTAATTTTGTATACAAGATACTCGTTCTTTCGGGTCAAAGTACAGATCTTGAAATCATGCATTTCTCTTAGATCCAATTCCCTTTGTCGCGTTAATGTTGTCATTATTGCAATTTATCTACATCGTTTTCCTCTCCTTTCATGATTTATCGAATCAAATCGTTCCACGAAACACCTATAATCTTCGTCGATTTACTGATTAAGTAAGTCCCTCTCTAATCGACAAGACCGTTCAGGGCACTGTTGATTCATTTTCTCCAGCACAGCCCTCGCACGGATCTGTAGTTAAAACTGTGTACACGGATTTTGTTTGGTATTTTCCAGCTACCAACATTTTCCATCATTACAATTATTACTCCTGAAAAATAATTTGAAAAATTTTGGTTGGTCTTATGATGATCTTAAAGCTTTTAGACCAAATGTGATACATAAAATTCCTTTAATAAACAATTGTAAGACAATTAAAAAAAATAAAGGAAATTTAATTCATCATTTAAGCTAGTTAAGGAAATTGAGATCAAGATGCTCTTGCAAGCATGAATTATATATCCAGTTCGATAATCGACATGGCTTGTTAACCTTGTTCTAGTAAGAAAGAAGAATGGTGATATTAGGCTTTATGTAGATTTCAAAAATTTGAATGAGGCCTCTAAAAAAGATAAATACCCACTTCCTAGAATTGATGAAATGTCAATGAATGTTTTAGGTTGTTAAGTATATTCTTTCCTAGATGGTTTTTCAGGCTATAATTAGATCATGGTAGATAAGAGTGATAAATATAAGACAACATTTATTACCAAGTGCGGAACTTTCTCTTATGAAAGGATGCCATTTGGATTGTCAAATGCTAGAGCTACTTTTCAAAGAGCAATGAATTTAGCCTTTAAAGGTTTAATAGGCAAGTTTATTGTGGTTAATTTAGATGATATCACCATCTTTGTAAAAAGGAAGAAAGATCATATTGGTCATCTCCAACAATTTTTTGATAGATTTCATAAGTATGGTATTTCATTAAATCCTAAGAAATGTATCTTTGGGGTTAGGTCTAGAAGTTTACTAGGCCATGTAATCCATCAAGAAGGAAGTGTTGTAGATAATTCCAAAATTCAAGCAGTATAGAATATTGAGCATCTTACAAGTAAAAAGTCTCTTAGATCTTTGTTTGGAAAGATAAATTTTGTTAAGAAATCTATCCTTGGATTCATTGAAATTACTAAACCTTTCATGCACATGCAAAAGAAAGATGTCCTAGTAGAGAAAACACTAGAATCAGAGAAAGCCTTAGCAGAAATCAAAAGGGATATTCAAGAAGCTCCATACTTGGTAAAACCAAAATTGAAAGAAGAAATTTGGTTATATGCTTTTGCTTCAACTGATTTAGTTGTAGTTGTTTTAACTCAAAAATGTGAAGGTCAAGATGAATCGATTGGATTTTTTGGATTTCAATTGAAAGGTTTAGAATTAAATTATTTAGACTTAGAAAAATAAGCATTCACAATCATTAAAGCACTTCAACATTTCAAATATTATTTGGAAAGCTCATTAGTTCATATTATGCTAATAGAGCCTATAGTTAAACAATTCTTAGCCCAAAATGAAATTGGATTAAAAATAGGGAAATGTCTCATAAAACTTCAAGGTTTTAGGTTTTCATTAGAAATATGCAAAACTATTAAAGGGATGAAATTAGCCAAGTTAATGATTAGAGAAGATGAAGTATGTATGCTTAAGACTCATGAAGGAAACTAGTATGATGAAATTCTAGAATTCCTTAGCCAAGAAAGGTTTCGAATAATTTAACTGTAAGTCAGAACAGAGCTTTATTCAAAAAGACAAATAAATTTGTGGTTATATATGGAATCTTATACAAAAATGACTTTAGAGAGGTTTTGTTGGAATGTGTTCATAAAGATCATATCAATTCCATTTTAGAACAATTCAATGATCATTCTAATTTATTTTATGAGTCTCCTAAGTTCACTATAAAACATATGCTCTGCTATGGTTTGTATTGGCCTAGTATGTACCAAGATATTAGTTCAAGGATTCATGGATGTCACAAATGTTAAATTCATGAACTAAAAGCCAAAAAGGCTAGAGCTCCCTTAAAACTGGTAATTGCAAATAGACCATTTCAATAATGGGGTTTATATTTTATTGGCACAATTACTCCTTCAAAAGTTGGACATAAGTTTATTCTCACAGCTACCGATTACTTTACCAAATGGTCTGAAGCAGAGGCTCTAAGGAAAAGTTCAACATCAAATGTAATTAATTCTTGGAAGATCAGATTCTAAGTTATTTTGGTCTACTTGAAGTATTGGTATTTGATAATGAACTTGCTTTTCAATCTGAAGAATTTATAACATGGGCATTAGAGAAATCTATTTTTCTATTTTCTTCTTTAAATTATTATCCTCAAGGAAATGGCTTAGCTAAATCTACAAATAAAAAGCTTATTTCCTACATTAAAAAGTTGATGGATGGGAATCCAGGAAATTAGATCAATTACGGACTGATCGCATTAGATTTAAGAAGGCTATCAGGATGTCAACTTATAACTTGGTCTATGGTTTGCCTGCAAGAGTTACAAACAAGATTATAAGTTTAGCCTTAGATTTTATGCAAAAATATAGTAAGAAAATCAATAAAGATAGAAGTTTCATGACCTTGCTCATCAAAAGAGAAGCTGAAATGAAAAGAGCCAAAGATAATTTACAAAAGTATGCTTCTCACATTAAAAGATGGTTTGATAGAAAGGCTATGAAAAGAACTTTTAAAGTCAGTGATCTGGTATTATTATAGAATGTGAAAAAGCTAAATAAGTTTTTAGCAATTATCAAGAAACAATTATCAAAGGACACTTACAAGTTATCGACATTAAGTGGGATCAAGTTGCCACTTCCGTATAATTTTTTGCATCTAAAACATTATTTTGGGCAATTGNTTAAATTTAAAGTGTTAGTTTAAATATTAAATTAATATTATATCAATGTAATCATTACTTATGATGAGTGTAAGTGAGAGTGATGGTTTAGATAACTACATAGTGGTGAATTAATTTCAACAACCAAATAGTGGAATTTGAATTAGCCAATTGTATGATGATGGAAATTAAATAAGTTTTGGCTAAGTGGCAAAGTTAATTAGTAGAATTGGTGGGAATTTCAAACTTACCTAAACTATATAAGGAGATGTGAATTGCTTGGAAATACATCATTTCTCAATTCAACACTTGAGTGAGAAAGGCAACTAAAATGTTTAAGTGTGAGGTAGAAAGATAATTCTTGGAGAGATGGTAGCAAGAAATATTTTTATCCCATATGTTATGGAATGCTACCTAGAGCATGTCTTAAGATCCTATTATAAGGAAATTACTCATGGAGCATCTAATGAAAGCCCTTGCTTACTTTGGCTTTTAGATGAGTTAACATTTCTCACTAGTGGACTCTTTATACATTCCAATGTTTGGGGCAACATTCATGAATGCATCACTGAAGCTGAATACCAAGCAAAGCCCAATAAAGATGATTCTTAGGGAGAGGCTTTCATGTTTGAAGACATAGAAGAAACTAGTTGGGAAGAACTTAAAAAATTAGCAGCCAAAGAGTTGGATAAGAAACAGACAAAGAAAATTGTTAAAGACAAGGGTGAAGACTAAGTTGAAGCTTCAACAATGCAAGAAGAAGAAAGAAGAGCATTTATCAACACTAAAATTACATATAAGAGGATTCATAATATAAGAATTTCTAAAAGATTTATCTTAACTATTCTCTTTCCACATATAGATTAGTTTGTATAAAGCTTTGCTTATATAGTTTCCTAGTTTTATTACGAGTGAGGTTTTTATTTCATCAAACCATAAGTTTGGTTGAAATTTTTCTCAAAAAATATTTCTAGTTTTTCATGTAAATGTTCAATAAAATTACTATTTGTTAGCTAATATTTGTAACTTTTTTAAAAAAAAATTAAGCATTTTAAGAAGGGCAAAAATGTTGGCATATTTAGGCCATTTAATGAAGTAGAGCAAAGTAGTAATGAATTGACAAGTAATTGTAATTAATGAATCAAGCACAAGTTGTTGAGAAGTTGCTGGTGAAGAGTTTGTTCTTACATGTGCAACAATGGGCTACTCTATGATTTCATGCAAGCCAACATTGAAAATTTGTAGGGTTGATGAAAACTGAAAAAGAAAAATACATAAACCAAACACTCCCTAGATTAGATGTTCTAAAAACTTATTTCAAAGAATAGAAAGCAAAATGCTATGATGGTTAAAACCATTAAAATTTTTGAGAATTTGGAAGAAGAACTAAACATAACCTTTGGTCACAACATTTATTTTTCAAGCTCTTGTAGAATAGTTATTTGATTTTATCGACTTCTAGATATCTTAATTGTATACTTAAGAATCACCTAGGAAATCTTAATTCCTACCAAATCTCTATTGTTCACCTATAACTCTTCACTAATTTCACAAAACCTTTTAATGAGACCCTGATTGTCAAGAATTCTAACATCCTCTCCAAAAAACATTTTCACAGACCCTATCTATGTTTGAGAAAGAAACAAAAAATATTATAAAATGCATCTATGAACTCCTCACCTAGATGTTCAAAAGAAAAAGCCCAAAAGTTCAAATCCAAATCGCTCCCATAAGAGCAAAAATTTTCTGCATGTTGCTTGATGTAATCCATTGCCATTTTCTTGTCCCCCTCATTGGCAATAAAATTTTTGACAATTTTCAATGCCATAGGAACCCCACCATAGATGTCAAGAAGATAATCCAATTCCTATGAATCCAATTCTTGGGAAATCACTTCCACCAAATCCTGTGATTAGAACCATGATAGAATCCTTCATTCTCAAGCAAGATATGAGAAAAAATTTGGTGGTATCTAGATTTCCAAATTGAAGACTCTCACATATATTATTTGAGTCCCTAGGAGTAAGAAGAAACATCAATTTAGTGCATCTTTGAAGTTTAGAGGGTAAAATCTTGTGTAATTCTACAACATTAAAAACATTATTGATATATAAGAAATAGGATTCCTCTCTAAAGTGTGTCAATAGATTGCACTGGTCCTATGTTTTATAGGCTAGCTTGGACCATTTTCTTGAGATGTCTTTCAGAATTATTATCTAAAGTTCAATAATGTTGGGCCTCTTCTCCAAGTTATCAAACATGTAGATTTGGTAGACAATATAGTGGTGATGGATGTGTAAGTTTTGACGTGTTGGAAATGGAGCTGGTGACGGGGAAGCTAACAGTAGCAAGTAACAATTGTAGGAGTTAACAACAACACTAAGGGTTTGGGTTGTATTGATGACAATATCAACAACTCATCATGGTAATGATTGGCCTTGAAGCCTTTGCCATTGCATCAACATCATGATCACCACTCTTCCTCAACTAGAATGGCTCTTTTGTTAATGGAGAGATGTAATGCGATGAATGATGAATACTCCTCCCTACAACACACGGAAAATAATAAACCTTTACCCTTTCATTTTTACAATCAATCGAAGAAAATCACATTTCATTTTTGCAATTATGGTAGGCATGAATTATAATACAAGTTTGAATAAAAGTAATACATGTGTACATGGGAAAGTTAGGATTTAGAAAAGGAAAATATAAAACTTTTTTTTTAAATTTAATTTCCTATGAAAGTATTATAGAAGCACAATTAAATCTCCTAAATGTTTGCATTTGACATGACATTTGTCAAACTATGGCAAAATTTTATCATACCTTCTTTTTGAAGTTACAAATTCTCATGGGAGTTATGAATTAATTCCCTAAATATTTGTGGATTACCTTAATATTTTATGATGATTTTAATTACCCAAAGCCACTATAAAAAGGCTTAAAGAGCATAGAAAAGAAAAGGGGGAAATTGGTATAAACAACTATGAAAAATATTGAAGATATATTGTAAAGCATGGCTTACTAAAGACATCAATTCAACTACTTTATTTTAATCATGTGAATTCATTTCTTCCTATTCTTTTTTAGTTACTTAGCTAGTATTTTAGATAGTCATGCTTGGCATTTAATTTTGGGTTTTTTTATAGGTTACTTTTATAGCTCAATTTTTGTACAATATTAGACTTCTATTAAGGTTTGCCATAAAAGAGCTTATGTTGTTGAAAAGCCTCTAGAGCAATTTAATAGTAATGTTTTAACAAAAAAATTTCCTATTTTGAGCATAGAAAATCTAGGAAAATCTTTGGTATTTTGAGAAGACTAAAATAACTTCATTTTTTAAGGTGTATTGCCTTGGTATTTCAATCCTGAAACTATCAAGTTCTTTGAAGGCTCTATTGAATGCAATTCTTAACAACTATTAACTAGTCAAAATATAAGCTTGTACTTTGTCGTTTATGTAGCATTTTTGGTAGTCTAATAAGATTGTCTTTTATGAAATTGCTTGTTGAGCTCAGAGGTTTGGATAATTCGTAGTTAGATTGAATTGAAATAGCTTTATTGAGAAGTGTTTCCTTGTGTTAATTTATCTTGCTTAAATGTTTGAGATTCACAAAAATCTACTTTATTTACTTTCTCTTTCTAAGTTCATTGAATCTCTCTCTATTTCTAGTTTCTTATAGCACTTTCTCTCTAGGGGAAATTAGGAGTAGATTGGAAAAATTATGCTCAAATGTTTTTGCAAAATTTTATTTGTTACAAGTAGTGTACTAT
This sequence comes from Gnetum montanum, assembly GCA_015680685.1. NCBI lineage: Eukaryota > Viridiplantae > Streptophyta > Gnetopsida > Gnetales > Gnetaceae > Gnetum > Gnetum montanum. Next base: position 351,342 of record MNCI01015694.1, on the reverse strand, counting down.
AGGAACTATGTAGACTAAGTAATTGGAAAAAATAGGAATCTTCAACAACTCATAGTATTTGACAAGGTTAGTTAAATTTCTTTTATGATAGCCAATTACAATCTCATACACAACCCAACCATTTCAACATTCACAACAGCAAACATGTACTCATAATTAGTTCGTTTCATAACCATTGAGTCTATTTGGAGGTATATGGGCCTTGGTGTTACCAGAGACCAGTAAGCACCTAAACCCTATTAGAAGAATACCTTCATTTCCTATGATCCCAAAGATCATGAGATTCGAAGGCCTCAAACATTGGTGATCCCAAACGATCACCAATAGATATGTATCAATCTAGATAAGGTTAAGGCCATAACTAATGGAAGAACCTACTAACCTAAAGGAGCTTTAAGGAATAGAAGGTAGATTACATTTGATCCCTAGGTTCATCTCAAGGCTTACGGATAAGCTACAACCCATACAACACTTGCTAAAGAAAGGAGTTTACTATGAGTGGACTACCCAATGCCAAGAATCCTTTCATAACATTAAGCAAGAGTTGGCTCAATTACCCTTGGTGTAGCTACCACAAAATAATAAATTTTCTTACATTTACATTACTATCTCTAACACATCCATAACCTCTCTACTTTTTCAAAAATGAGATGATGGAGCGTAGCTACATGTATACTACCTAGGCCATGCATTAATAGCCTATGAGACCCAATACATAGAGGTTGATAAGTATTGTTTAGCCTTGGTCTTCTCCTTGAAGAAGTGAAGAACCTACCTCTTTTGGAGTCAAGTCAATGTCATATGCAAGGATAACGTATTAATAGTCATAAAAATCAACATCTATGAAAGTAGCTGAATAACACGATGGAATGTCATAACAACTAAGTTTGACCTACATTGCATCTCCCAAGCCTCAACCAAAGGTTAAGCCATAGCTACACAACTCATAGTTCTTCCAATTGAAGATAATGCAACCATAGACCTTTAATTCCCTAATGAGCATGTCAACATTGTTAAAAAGGTACTTGAGGGTTATAAGGCTATCATGCACTTTGACAGAGCTTCAACTACCCATAGGGCTAGTGTTGTTGCCATCTTCACATCACCTTCTAGTGTAATCTAACCTTTTTCATATTTTTTTCAATTTCCATGTACCAACAATGTGGAGAAGTATGAAGCATTAATTAGAGGAAAGATGGTAGCTCATGACCAACAAACCAAATGCTTAATGATAAAAGGTGATTCACAGCTTATGGTTAACCAAGTAACTGTTTATTCCTACAAGGCCAAACACTTACAACCTTACTGTGACCTAGCTAAGAAACTCATGCAACAATTTATAGACATTGGTATCCAACATATACCTCGAATCAAGAACACCTTAGCTAATGCCATTGCAACCTTAGCCTTAAGTGTGATACTATATGTGTTTAGCAAGTTACCTTTTTTAACCATGAATTGTGCTATTTCCATAACATAGAACACTAAAGGCATCTCTATAGCTACTGTTGATAATGTTCTTCAAAAAAAGTGGTACAAAAAATATCAAGTTTTACCTAATGCATGATGAGTCTTCAAAAAACTTGATTGCTTATCAAAAGGGCATTGTATGTAAAAGATTAAAATAATATGTCATTGTAGCCAATAACACACTATTTCAAAGGTCCTATGATGGCACATTGTTAGTGTGCTTGGAAGAAACTGAAGCCCACACAGTCCTTGAGTAAGTTCACAAAGGTATATGTGGAGAACATTAGGACCTACAACCATGGTTGCATAAATTAGACAATTAGAGTATTATTGATCCTTTATGGAAAGTGATTACTTGCGTAAGATCAAAACTTGTGATACCTGTCAATAGAAAAACATAATACACATGCCACTAACTGAATTGCACACACCTAGCCATTTCAATGATGGAAAATAGATATTATTATACCAAGAATGCCTAATTCTTTTGTGGGGCATAACTTCATCATCACCATAACTAAATATTTTACAAAGTGGATTGAGGCTATTCCTTTGAGGAAAATAATATCTCAACAAGTCTATAAATTCATATTAGATAACATAGTAGCATGCTTTGTCATACCTCTAACCATAGTCATAGATAATGGACCATAATTCAGTAGCTAAGAAGTGCAAGCCTTTTGTCAACAAATAAGCATTAAGCACCCCATTTCATCACTGTACTATCCTCAAGCTAACAAACAATCCAAAGCTAGCAACAAGTTATCATAAAATTGCTCAAAAAGATGCTAAATAATAGTATACACAAGTGGCATGAGTGGGTCGTCCATGCACTTTGGGCCTATAGGACTACCTTTCAAAATATAATTGGTGTCACCCCATATAGCTTGGTTTATGAATTTGAAGTTGTTTTGCCTAATGAATTGCAATTTTCATCGCTAAGAGTAGCTTTATCTAACTTCATCAATGATGAGTATAATGAGGAGCTATGTACCATTGACCTTGATTTAGCGAAAGAGCAATGAATATAAACACTTGCTCACATTGAATGATACCAAGAGAGGTAGAATCAACAACATCATCAATTTGAACAAATGAAAGATCAAGGAAGGAGAAATGGTCCTTAATGCTACTCATGAACATTTGAATAAGTTCTCAAATAATTGGAAGGGGCCTTTCTTGGTCACCAAAGCCTATGGCAACAGAGCATTCAAATTGGCAGACATGGATGGGAATGAATTGGCCAATCTAATTAACCATTCCTATCTCAAGAAATATTACATCTAATGTGGTTTTCTTTACAAGTATGAATAAATGATCAACATTAATAGCCTTTACAACCTACAACAAGTGAGCCTACATGACCTCTCTCTCTCTCTCTCTATTTGGCACAATGAATGAATTGCAAGCTATGTAAAATATGTGACACATGATATAGATCTATCAAATGTTATACGAATAATAACCTATGATGATATGTAGTTTGCTAGTTATCTCATGTAGCCTTGTGCAATGTTTTGTAATGACATGAATTCTTTGTATGGTTTTCTTATTCTATTGGAGTTGTTCTTGCAAGATGAAGCTTGGAAGGCATCGCAAAGGTACAACTCATAGTGGTAGCAAGTTACCATGTGAACTTGATGCATGAGATTTGGTGAGCTTGTTGTACCATGTCAAGAGTGCTTGTCTTATATCACTCCCATTACCTCTCTTAAGCCATAATCCTTTAACCTAATTACAACCTTCCTTACCTTAACAACAATGATAACGTATGTTTGACGTTCATGCATTGTGGTCATGTGACATCTCCTTGATCATCCTACTATAAAGTTCATTGAATGTAACACATTTCATTCAATGTGAAAACCAAACTGAGTTTGACCCTAGCAAAGAAATCCATTGAAGGTTTCAACCCTCAAAAAAATAAGGAAGCAAATTGCTAGGAAAGACAAACGGCCAATGAAGCCCAAAATTCATATCAATAGCTTCAAAAAAATAAAGGGAAAATCTTGACAATGAAAGAAGCCTTAGAGTAGAGTGTTGGTTCCTCAAAAACATTACCAAGTGACTAGCACTTTGAAGCATGAAGTATGAAGACTATACTGATCAACTAGCATGTCACTACCATATTGTAACCATGATGTCAGCATGTGGAATTAATTGTTAACCCTTGTGAATATTTCCTTGTAATAAAATATAGCCTTTATCCTATATCATCTCATCATAACCTTATCTTATCTCATAAGCACTATTTAGCATGGTTTGACAACTATAGAAATGAGCACAGAGAGGAAACATTGATGATGGACATGTGGTGATGTTTTGTGTTCTTTGTCAATGTCTGTTGGGTTAATCCTCAAAACATCAACAATGAGGGACCAATGAAACACCATAAAGAAAATTCATGTTAAAGTCTATGATAAAAATTCATTGTGATTTGGTGGAAAACAATGATAAGCACAAGTGCCTTATTTTTCCCAAATACTTGTTATTGTAACTTTCATCATTGGAGTTAACATTTTTCAAGTGATTCCAAGGGTTAACGTTATCATTTTTTTGTGTAATTTTTAAAATGGCAGTATGATGTCTAGGGAGCTTACTCAATTTTTAGTAGTCTTCATAGCTCATCATGTTAGGATGATTGTAATCCAAACTCTATAGATCAAGGAGGATTGAAGTTGAATAATCTTAGACCTCTACCTATGGACCCTTACATGAACCACTAGTTCCTAAAAATGAGGAAAAAAAAGAACTTATATAACTTATATATCATAATTCAAAACTTGTAGGTCCTACTCCAAAAAATCCTGTATCTAGAATTACATCAAGAGGTAAGTAGTCACATTCCTGATTTTTAGATTAAGCACATGTGTAGCAGTAGGCAACTAAACAAGTGCAAGAGCAACTCATAGAAGATAAAGATGAGGATGCTAATGATATTCAATAAGGTACTAATGCATATGATGTGTGATGGTGACTAATACATAATGGAAAAAATTATCATAAGTTCCTTGAGCTTGGTTCTTTTTAGCTCAAGGAGTTAGTGTAGTGGATGGGCTTTTATGAATACATTACCTAGTCCTTCACATGGTACTAATATAAGATAGAGCAATTCTACTAAAAATTTGTAATTTGTGGTGCCATGAATTTTATTAGTAGAGTTTCTATGCTTATTTTTACATGGGTAATTCCTAGGATTACAAGATTCCCAAATGAACTAGCAAATAACTGGTGGCTACAGATCCACAAGATTGATTCCATGCTTAGGTCAACAGTCCTATTTAAGGTCTTTAATATGGAAAAAGTAGAGATGAATATTTTCAAACTTTAGTTCACTCACAATGCCATGTATAAGATCAATACCCATAACCTTTTTTTCACAAAATGACCACTAGGTATCTCTACTTAGGAGGCAAAAGTTGTAGCCATGATAAGAGAAAAGTGCATCATCAACATCTTCTATTTTCACTATAAGACTTTTTTTTACAAAATTGAGGATGTGGCTAGGGATAAGAGGGAGATCTATGCCTTTCTTAGGTTAATTTGAAAAATCTATGAGTTGGTGGGCATAATCAGCCATTTGAAAAGATATGCCATAATTATAGGAATGGAAAACTAGAAAAATGCAATGGTGGTTGCTCTAAGGAAATATTTAGAGGTTATTGAAGCTATACCCAGTTTGGAGGATGAGATTCCTTCTATGGAGGCATCTCATATCTAAGCTTCATACTAGCTTTTCTAGCACCAAATAAGAGCATCATATGTACCTTAAGCATCTCAACAAATGTAGGTGCAATGGCCTAGCAAATCCATTTTTTGACCTCTCAATTTAAGCATCAGGCAAAGCCAATAGCCTCTTTCTGATGGTGAATTTTATCCTTTTATACATGTTGAAGATGAGGGGCAAGTTGCTATAATTCATGTCAAAGATTTATAAGACTTTTGAAACAATTTCTTAAAAATGATGGAAGCCATCATGGGTGGTGAGGTAATAAGAGAGGAACTCTTCTAGTTTTTTCATCCCTTACTAGATGATGAATCCATGGTTCATCTTAATACCCTTTTTTAGTCACAAACCCATGTTCCTTTACAAAGTATTTTTTCTTTGCATTGGTTAAGGCATAGTGATGAGATGCGATTCGCATAGGCCGCGATATCGCGTCTTCCCTATGATATTGTGTACGCGATATCGCAGTTCATCGCCATATCTATAAATAAGACGCAGCTCTCCCTTGTTTAGCATAGATAGAATATAAGTAGCGAAGCTCTAGCAATTTGACCACTCTAGAGATAGATTATTTTTCCCGTGTCTGCCCTCAGTGTGGTGAATGTAACTATACGGTGTCTTATTCGAGTGTGACGTACTTGGACACGCACATGACCGAAAATAAAGATCGAGATTACTTCATCATTGCAACAGTCACTTTGTTATTTATTTTTTTATTTAATGTTGTTTACTATTTTCTCTCTCACCCTTAAACTTCTAGAATGCGGTGTGAGTACAACTTGATTACGAGCATCTAAGGATGTGTACAGTTAGTCAAGGAATCGGTTACTCATCGCAACGCGGAACGAGTACGACTTGATTTCGAGCATTTAAGTGTGACTACTTGGTAGCCCAGTGGTGTACCTAGGATCTGTGCTTGGTAATCCCAGTGGTAGTCATGCATGAGGTCCAAGATGTGTACAATTGATTAAGGAATCGGTTGCTCATTGCACTTAGGCTAGATTAGATTCTCTTACCCTTTTCCTCCTAGCTTATCTTAGTTAATATTATTTTCCACTACCTTCAGAAGTAGCGTTAGAATTAGGAACACATCATACACCTCATCTAAACTAAACCATACATGACAAATACAATACTAGTCCATGTGGGAAGACAATGAACTGCAACCTAAGGATAACTGTCTAGGTGCCACAACTAGTCTGTCTACGGAGTTCGACCGAATCGCATGTGCAACGCTCGTTTCGTATGGTTGAGTGTAGGGGTACCTCGCCACTCATCATTGGCACCATTGCTGGGGATGGTGCTAGTTATCTAGATTAGTTATATCATACAAGGTCAATGTATAGGACTTAACGATATATCTCTTAGAAAGAAGTAATTATAAAAAGTCACACATAAATTCACACACAACAATGCCTCTCCTACAAGATAATAATAACACCACACTTAGTCAGGAAGTTGATTGGAGAATCAACGAACTATATGACGATGAAGATTGGAGTATACAACCTGAAGTGGGAGTTTCCTACAAGAATGAACAAAAACAACATCATCACAATGCATGAAAGCCTAACTTACCCGATGACGATGAACCCCCACTGGCCACTACAAGCTTAATGAAAATACAAGAGGCTATTTGAATCTCACGTAGGCATTGTAAAGAGAGCCATCTACCCAGGCTCGATTTAAACAACTTTCCAAAATTTTTAGGAGGCTATGACTTAGATCTGCATCAACATTTATTAGCCTTTCACGATGCCTGCACATGGAATAATATTGATAACAGTTGGCAAAAACTTAAGCTCTTTCCCATGACACTCGTTGACCAAGCTAAAGTATGGTATAGATCATTAAAAGAAAATTTAATACAACGTTGGTTAATAATGGTAGAAGTCTTTAATGAAAAATATCAAACCTACGCAAGAGTGTCAGCCTTGACGAAACAAATCCAAGAGTGGAAACAAGCAAAACATGAACCCTTGGACATGGCCTTAGAAAGATATTATGCACTGTTAAACAACTGTCCAGGCCATGGGTTTTCTGAGGAAAGGCTAATGTACCATATCATTGATGGGCTACATAATAAAACAAGACAGACCTTAGGAACATATGCCCAAGGTCAACTATACGAACTACGAACCCATCAAATCGAAGAGCTTATTAAGCGGGTAGCAAAAGAAGAAGGAGAAATAGCTACATGGGAGAGTGTTGAAAAACATCAACGAAACCAAAATTTCAACTCAACAAAGGTCCATGATCATGAAAAGGAGAGATCAACAAATCTCAAGGTGGAAACATCATCTTTGCCAATACAACAATCGTTAGAAGAAGCCAAGGCAAAGATCAATAAGATGTTGGAATGGATGAATCAAAAGTGTGGAGAATATATCAACTCCATTGGAGATAGAGTTTTGGCAACCCAAGAAGTAGGACAAAATAGTAGACATTCGAAAAGAAGGGATAAGGAAAATAAGAGCTCAACTGCCAATCATACGTATGAATGCAACCTATGCTTATACGATCACCCCAAGGGTCAATGCCCAATATTGCTACATTTACATGAGCATTGGGGAAACACATTACATCCAGAGTTCGTACAAAGATACTGTGTTCGATCATAGTGGAAACAATCCCAGTCGTGGGGGAGACCACCCTTAGACTAGAGGCACCCTTCACATTTTCCAAACTCAAATGCTTACAATGTTCAACCTCCTATTTCTCCAACTAGGTCAACATACTTTGTCTCACCACACTACTATTCTCCACAATACTATCAACCCATGCCTCCAACGCAACCACCACCTTGTGCACCTTATATCCCTCCTAACTTTCAACATTCTCATCCTTTCCCTCCTTCCATAGTGCCACCAACTATGCCTAAGATGTTTGTGCCATAGCAACAACCCACGAACAACACTTGTGCTACTACTACCAACAGTAGTGAGAACCCTCAGCAACATCAAAAGTGCCTCTTCTTTAAACATGGTCGTAGGAAGGGACAACACAATTCTGAGGCCACTGCACCTTCCAACCCAGCACAAGTCCAACCCTGTGGTGCACCCTTACCTTCGAACCTATTGGCGACCGTTTGGGACACGACCGCCAATGAGTGTCCTCAAACAGGATTTAGGTGCCTGCTGGTCTCTGGCAACACCAAGGCCCAGATACCTCCAAATAAACTCAGTAGTTAATGTGAGTATGTGTGTGTGCTATTGCGGCATGCGGTTGTGAGAAATGTAATGATTGCGTTGTATGTGAACTACAAATGACTTACTTTAAAGAGATTCAGCCAACTTTGCCCAGTACTGTGAGTTCTT
>MNCI01015694.1:260625-339160 GCA_015680685.1 Gnetum montanum | reverse complement strand
ATGTTTTATATGCAAAACATTATATGGAAATTGCAATTCCATGCCATCCAAGGTTGATAATTTGTAGGTATCCTCTAACAATTGCTTTGTAATTTGAAAGGGACCAATCCATGTCAGAGTAAACTTATTTGGTTTCTTCACATTCCATAATAGGACTTAGCGCAACATTTACAATCATACTGTGACTTAGCTAAATACTTACTAAAGAAATTCGAAAGTATGGATGTGAAACATGTTTCTAGAAATGATAACACTGTTGCAGATGCACTTGCCATGCTAGCTCTAAACATATCGCCAAACATGTTCCATATGTTGCCTAGCTCTATAATCAGTTGTGCTAAACCCATAACTGATACTCTCGATGAATTACAAATTGCATCTGTTAGTACAGCACACGCAATAGAATGGTATGACGACATAAAAGAGTCCCTTCTACGCAGTGAAACACCGCAACACCTAACGAATGCATAAAAGGATGCAGTACGAAAACGTTCTCGACAATATGCACTGGTAGGGGACACGTTGTGTCGTCGATCCTACGAAGGCATACTGTTAACATGTGTTAGTAGCGCTGATGTCCAAACCATCGTTTGGGCTATTATTGGCAACGAAAATAAGACGTTTGGGCTATTATTGGCCACACATGGAGTATGACTATCTCTCCAAGGCCAAAACGTGCAATATCTGTCAAAAACATAGCAATCTGATACATGTTCCACCAAATGAGTTGCATATAGCGCAAATCACCTGGCCCTTCCAAAAGTGGGGGTTAGACCTTATCAGGCCAATAACACCCTCATCTTCTGTAGGGCATAGCTTCATCATAACCGCAACAGAATATTTCACAAAGTGGGTAGAAGCTATTCCCCTTAGAAAAACCGCATCCAAACACATATGCAACTTCGTTCTCGAAAACATTGTGACCCATTTTGGCATCCCCATGACCATCATCACTGATAACGGGCCACAATTCAGTAGTGCCAAAACCAGAACTTTCTGTGAAAGCCTAGGGATCAAACATTCATTTTCATCCCCTTACTACCCTCAGAGCAATGGACAAGCTGAAGCCACAAATAAAACCATCATTACAGTACTTAAAAAGATGCTTACCCAAAGCAAGAAAAGATGGCACGAACAGCTAGTATACACACTGTGGGCTTATCGTACTATGCATCAAACTTCCAAAGGTAAAACACCATATAGTCTTATTTATGGTTCAAAAGCTGTTTTACCCTTGGAGTTATAGGTACCATCTTTAAGGATCACACTCTCTAGACTCCTCAACGAAGGGCAAAACAATAACCTACGCATTATTGACTTGGACTCGGTGGAGGAAGAACGTATACATGCGCTCGATCAGATTGAGTGGTATCAAAAATGACAATGACAACACCATCGACATGATGTTCATAAGCGCCCTATCAAGGAAGGTGACCTTGTACTCAAAGTTGTTCGAGAACACCTGGAAAAATTCTCAGCCAATTGAGAAGGACCCTACTTGGTCACCAAAGCGTACAACAACGAAGCATTCAAATTAGCTGACATGAAATGGAATGAGCTTGCAAATCTGACCAACCATTTTTTCTTGAAACCGTTTCATGTTTGAGCATGGACTCAGGTATGCACTCATCCTGGCATCATGATGGTAAACTGATACCATAGCTCATCTTGGCATCATGACGGTAAACTGATACCATAGCTCATCCTGGCATCATGATGGTAAACTGATACCATAGTTCATCCTGGCATCATGACACTAAACTGATACCATAGCTCGTCCTGGCATCATGACGGTAAACTGATACCATAGCTCATCCTAGCGTCATGATGATAAACTGATACCACAGAATGTCTACAATGACAATAAACTAGCACCCATCCGGTACGACATTAAACTGCCACAGTCTCATTCACCAGAGTCCTCTAAGACTGTAAACTGGTTTGCCTCTTCACGGTCCACCAAGACTAGAAACTAGCAATGTACCATCCGCCACGATGCTAAACGAGTAATGTCCAATGGTTCATGACATAAAACTAACCCAAAATAGCTCGCTATTACTATAAACTAGCAACTTCATCTCTAGCCTCCTGATCTGTAGCTGCATTTGAACTTCATCAGAGTCGTTGCCTCTCTCACCATCAGCCAATCCTAACAACATTACTACTATTCATATACAATGCAAGAAATCTCATCCAGTGCCTTTATTTCATCAATATCCATTCAAATCTAAGCTCGCTTACTCACTCATGGTTTTCTTGTCTTCTTGGAGTTGTGTTTGTAGGATGACACTTAGAGGTGTTCGTACAAGAATGCACTTCGTCACAGCAACAAGGTAAGAAGTTGTTCATAACACACGTGAAAAGACTAATCAAGCCATTTACTAGTACATCTCCAATTACATATCCCACCTATCCCTCAACATATTCTACTTAGTTACATCCCAGATACACCCAGTACAGCCTGAAACATTGAACACACTATTGCACACTGCAACATTCTTAAGCAGTTGCAACCCACAATATGGCATTTCAGCATGCGCATAAGATCAAAATGAAGCTATACATCAAAAAAAATGTTGGCCCTTCCCATACAAGCCCTTGGCAGGAAGGCAATTGTCTTGAAAGCAAACGCTCATGTCTCAAATGATCAAGTAACATCTTGTTGTGTGGCTTTGGCTTTCCACCAATAGGTTCCCTCTAAATACTAAACAAAGGCCCTGTTCCTCCAAAGAATGCAACACATCATCACGTGGCTTTGGTTGTCCCAACAAGTCCTCTTAAACACCAAATGAGAGTCGTGTGCTGCCAAAGGATGTACACATCATGTTTTGATCCAAAATCTACTAAAAAAAAGCTAAACAATAGCTATTGACAAAGATAAGCATGACCTGCACACATACCCAGACATCCTCTTCACCACGCACAAGCCCTTGATCGGTTACCAATCCCTACAATTCCTATTTCCCTATCCAATACAAATTTCATTTTCCTAATCCTATGTACTACTGAACATGGTACGATGATGTCTGGCCAGGTGCCAAAGGACAATGTCTCTATCAAGTTGCTTGTGGTGTTTTGTACTTCTTTGTAAACGCTTCTCGGGTTGATTCCTCCAAGCGTCAGAAACTATGGCTCTATTGTTGCTTGATCATGTGTTGGCGATGTAGTCAGTTGGTTTGCTATGGCTTGACCCTTGACTGATGACTACGCTATGTAATGTAGGTCGAATTCAGCTATTATGGCTTTCCAACGTGCTATTCTGCTTAACTCGTAAATGTTACTGGTGATGGCCCTGAGCACATTATCTTTGTAGATTATGTTGGCTTGGTTATGGAAGAGTTAATGTCACCATTTCTTTATCAAAAATAGAAGGGCTAAACATGACCTCTCCACCTCGTTGTACTTCTTTTCGTGGGCCACTAATGCATGGCTCAAATAATAAACAGGGACTTCAGTTCCATCATCTCGTTTCTGGCAAAGCATAGAAGCGATGGATGAATCCGACGTGGTGAGGTAGATATGGAAGGGTTTATTGTTCTGTGGAGGGTACACTATTGGTAGTTGAGCCAGTGTGATTTTAATGTGGTCAAAGGCTTCCTAGCACTATGGAGTCCATTCAAAATGGACATTCTTTCACAACAAATGGTTCATGGGTTTTAACTTGTCCATCAGTCTTTCTATGAAACGCCTAATGAACTATTATCTACCTTGTAGACCCTAAAGTTTAGTAATGTTTCTTGGTGGTTTTAGATTGATGACAGCTTTAACCTTATTTGGATCCACCCATATTCCTTTTTCTGACATTACAAAGCCTAGCATCTTGCCCATTTTTACTCCGAAAACACATTTCTTTGGGTTGAGCCTAAGTTTGTATTTTAAGCAACGTTTTAGGATCAAATCTAAATCTTGGATTTGTTGCTCTGGTGTTTTCAATTTAATTGCGATGTCATCTACATAATCATTGAGTGAATGAAGTATGTAATCACTAAAAATAAATGTCATTGCCCTTTGATATGTGGCCCTAGCTTTCTTGAGACCAAATGGCATCATCGTGTAACAAAAGGTACCCCATGGTGTCATAAAGGTAGTCCGGAGCTGATGTTCCAGGTTAATGCGTATCTGGTTATATCCTGAGAAGCCATCCATAAAAGATAACAAGGCATGCCCAGCGATTGAGTTAACAAGTTGATCGATGCTAGGTAGGGGGAAATCATCTTTTATGGTCGCAATGTTGAGGTCCCGGATGTCAATGCATAGGCGAATGCTTCCGTTCTTCTTCGAGATAATGACCATGTTGGATACCCAATCAGCGTAGTCAACAGCCGAATGAAACCTCCCTGATAGAGTTTGGTGATCTCATTGCGAACTGCCAACGCTACCTTAGGCTTAATCTTTCGTGCTTTTTGTTTCACTGGCCTTAATTTTGGATCGAGTATAATATTGTGCTGGACAATTCAAGGATCTAACCCAGGCATGTCAGTGTAAGACCAAGCAAATGCTTTTATGTTGTCTTGAAGCACATGTTCTATGTCTCTGGCCAGTTGAGGTTGTAATAGTGTTCTCAATTTTAATACCTTAACTTCACCATCAGGCATAGCGATGGGGATTTCAATTAAAGGGTCTTCAGTGATGCTATCAGCTTCTATGTCGAGGGATTTTTTCATACTTTCGTAGCTGTCTAATGTTTGTTGGGTTGAGGCTATGACTGTGTCATCTGTTGATGGACCTAAGTTGATGGAATTTATGTTGATTTCTCTTGTGATATTTCCGTATGGTCCGTCGATGGTCCATGGTGTGAATAGATGTTAGGAATCCATTGGGCTTGCTCCTACAAATAAACAGAGGGAAGAGTGAGCTACTAGGGGTTGTTATGCATTTCTAGGCAATGTAAATCAGTAGCGCGGAGTGTGCTTGAAGCAATGTTACCAGGATCTTCAAACGGCATCATGGCTTTCATGGTGGACATTGACGAGGAACCGCTTGCGATTGAGGACGGTCCCTCTGGAGGGCCCAGATCTACCCGTCTGTTATCACGTGTATGGGACTTATTGCCACGTGGCCCTCACTATCTCAATAGCACCTTCTTTTTGGCCGTGCATATGCATACATTATTTTAGAACCCTCCGGGCACGGTGTACAGGGTGGAGAGGTAAGGTTTTTTAACTTTTCGTTTCTATTCTGTTGTTTAGTGTTTGCTCCTATTCTGATGACTATTCTTTTGCAGGCCCCAAGTTGACAAAGATGGAATATGTGTAAGTGATGAAAGACTTGCACTGGCTCACACTACTTTAGAGACCTTCATGATAGGTCCCACCCTCCGCAGAGCTGTATTAGCTTAGACTAAAGGTGACATCGTTCATTTTCATAAGCGATTTTCCAGGGCGTTTGTGCAATGCACGACTCGAGGGTGACTGCATGGAGATTGATCATGTAATAGACCAATTTTCCCCCGTGATACTGACTTGGGTCCTAGCAACATCAATCCCATGACTAAAGGTAAGTGATGATATTTCTCTAATGCCTTAGTTTGTTTGTTTGGCCGCAACGTTGGTCATACTGGTACTATGATTTTACATTGTGTTTACAATTAACGTCCCCCTCGGCGGAGACCCTATTACGACAAGGCAGACTGAGAGCACCCTATCAATGAAATTTGGGAGGGTTAGCAAGGTGCAGCGATGGTTGCGTACTAGTGCCCCGCTGTCTATTGTCCGTTGTTTGAATTATGCTGGCCTCATGGAGCTATTCACAACCCCAAGCCCTGATGTCTCTGTAGCCGAAATGATTGGAATTGTCGATTCATTTGATAACTTTATCACTTACTACAACACCCGTATCAAAGGTGTCAAAATAGTTTTTCATTTTTCAACCAATTTCTTTTCAAACCTCTTCGGTGTCTCGGCAGATGGTGTGAACATGATTTTGGACAAGGCGTAGAAGGAGCTCCATGTGGTGCATGATCTGGAAGATTGGTTGGGTGTTCTCAAGGGCTCTAAGGGGTTCCCTATGCAAGGAACATCAAAGGTGGTGGAAGTCAATGAACTCTATCCCCTGTTTAGGGCACAGGTATTTCCTAAATCCCTGTCTCAAGTGAAGAGTCTTGGGGTGGAGGCCGTGCACATCATGCGAACCATTTTAGAGGCCGTGATGCGTTATAATTGGGCCCAATTTTTGTTGTCGAGTTTCCATGGGGAGATAGTATAGTTGCGTTCAAACATTGAGGCACAGTCCCATTTTACTTTCGCGTTATTCGTCATTTATCTACATTGCCTGGCTAAGTTTTTGGTGGTTCGTGTAGATAATAAATATGTTTTGCGAGAATGTACTCAATTATCTCACCCATGGATTAACCATTTGTTCGAGGTAGCTGAGTCTCAAGATGCACCCGAGGGGATCAATGAATTGGTTTCCGTCACAACAGAGGGATCATCTGGTACTTCAATCCATACACATGACAGTGTGAGGTTCGAACCAGACAATGTGCCCTACACTGCTAGGAGGGCTGATTGGGTGATTAAGAAGACAATCGGGAAAGCCAAATCGAAGATTCAGAAGTGCAAATTCCCTAAAGAGGTGGCCTCTGGTGTGGAAGAGCCAAGGGTGAAGCATATACGATTCAAAATGCCTACTCGAGGTAAGTCAGCTTGATGCACTTATTGTATTGCCATTATCGTCATTTTCATCTTATTCATTGTTTTTTCCTTTTGACCATTTACATGAAACTAATGTCTTCAGATCTGACTCAAGAAGTGAGAAGATAGGAGCTAGAAACAATTATCGAGGAGGAGGAAGTCCCAACAGATTTAATTGAGGAGGAAGAGGTTGGCAAAGATTAGGTGGAAGTGACTGAAGAGCTGGCAGAAGATGCCATGGAGACAGAACTAGTCGATGACTGAGATGATGTTGATGAAATATTTAATAGCTTTCTTAAGGAAAGATTGGACCTTGGTGACCCTCCGAACCGGGAAGGGAACAGAGAATCCAGTATATTTTCTTTTGTTTTATTGCATGGCCTTGTGAATCATTGTTTCCATTATGTGGTGTTTTAATTTTATGTTTTGTATCACTTCCAGACGAAGATATTGAAACTAGGACGATTCCTACCATGCGGTTAGAAGTGCCTATGATAGTGGTTCCCCCTGAAATGACCACTGAGGCTAATCCATCTCGCACTCATGAACCATTTACTAGGATTGAGATGCCAAGAAAAATGGATTTCATCACCAGTATCATCGACGAGGTGGTCGAACGCATTCAGCAAGTGCACCCTAAAATAGGTATAGACGTCTCAAGCGTTTTGCTGCCTTCAAGTTTCATATTCTTTTTTGCCATCTAAGATCTAATGCCTGTTCTTTTCATGTGGGTAGGGACTAAACTGAAGTGGGATCTGTCTGAGGCTATTTGTATTGACAGCTTGCCTGCACTACCACCAGAAGTTGAATAGGTACCGAGACAAGTCTATGACAAGGTGGCGGAATGTCTTGTGCATAACGCCAAATCGCTTTGGACCTGTAGACGCTCCATTGAATAGCTATGGTTGCAAATCCAGGCAAGGGAAAGAGAGGTTTCTGAGTTATCAGCTGAACATGATGATCTCAAAGTTCGTTATGAGTTCGCCTCAGCCAGATTAACAGGTGATCGTTCTTGATGAACTTTCGAGATCACTTATACCAGGTATTGGAACTTGTTGAATCACCATACATCACTGACTCAGAAACTAGTAAAGCGTAAGGCCCAGATAGATTTACTAAACCTCAAGTATCAGGATTGGAAGGCTTTCACTTCCAAGGTGCAGAAGTGGGGTCAGGATGAGAAGAACCATAAGCATCATTACAAGAAGTCATTAAAAGAAGTATCTATAGAGAAGCGTCAACTTGAAATGTTCGTAGAGGGTCTGGTTCTACGTTCTGCATTTGATACCTTTGCTAAGAATACCATTGTTCAGATGGAATCACCCAAGAGGGTAATTATGACTGCTTCTGGGGAGGTCTCTGTGGGTGAATTTCCCTTGAAACGTCCCACATGGTCGGTGGTTGACAAAGGCAAGGCCTTAGCAAACGTCGATCTAGGCCTCGATGGGACTAACTGGGCTAGCGTCTCCGAGGAAGAAATTCTCCATCGGTTGGAATTCAGTTTAGAGGGGTCTCCTACGGTAAGCGGTTGTTCCTATGAATTTTTTTCATTGAATAACGTTTGGGATTTTTCTCTTTTCTTCTTGTGTTGACTATTTCTTTTGCTTTTTATTGGGTCAAGGCGACGATGATGTTCAAGAAGGTGGCCCCAGTGGAGCGAGGACCCATGGTGCCGATGAGTCTGAAGAGGACAGCCCTCCCATCCCTGATGTTTAGTTTTGATTTTGAAACTATCTTGGTTCATAATTTTACATGAATCGTAAACTAAATGTTTTGCCTTGGGTTGTCTTGAACTGGTGAATGGAATCAGTTAACTATTGTATTTGTCTAACTGTATATGACTACATATATATATATTTCTATATATATTGCTTTTTGTGAATTTTGAGTTTGTTCAAACGTAGAAAGAAAAAAAATTTGTTCTTTTGGCTCTTGTTGTTTAAATGTAAACACGATGTGGCAATGGTAAATGTTTTGATTTGTTTTGTTGTTTAAGTGTAATGCATGAAGTGGGAATGCAAGTAGGAATGTAATTATAATCGAAGGATAATTGTGAAAAGGAAAATGTGAAGAAAAATTGTTATTGATAACACGACAATATAATCATAGATTAGAACAATGAACTTGAATTTGCGAGAAAAACAAAGTGTAAGCAAATGGTTTAGTTTAAGGCCATTTCAGGCCCCATGCACTAGTTTAAGGCCATTTCGAGCCATGTGTAAACAAGGGAACCTTCAAGTGACACTGGTGAATTTCTTGTTAGACCGACCATTTCTAATCGTGGCTAGTTTTATGTCATTGCGGACATGTGATAGTTTAACGTCGTTTCGGACGGTGAATGTAGCTTAATATTGTTTCGAACTTGAATGTCGTTTATTAGCTTAGTAATTTTTTTGATTTTCCTCATTTTAACATTGGGAGTAGCGTTAACGGGTATGATTCTATATTTAGCGTCTCCTTCACTAATCATGTTGAACGGTAATTTGGCCCAAGGGATGTCTAATGGAACAGTTCCCGCGTTGGTGCTTTCTGGTGTTTCTGCATGTACCGTAGTTTCTATGTTTGTTGTAGTTTCTCGGTGAGACTGTATATGTACAATTTTAGGCCTGAGTATTTCTGTGTTGGGTAAATTTTTCTTTGTGTTTAATAGATTATTGCTTACTAGTTGCATGCATCTTTGTTGTTCATTTGTATCATCTTGTTTAGGCTCTTCGAACTTAACCTCCGAGCCTTGGCCTGTATCTGTATGCCATGAGACGGTAGGTGTAGCAGCCTCCCTATGTATAATGATTTCACCACCTTCCTAAGGTAGGTGAATCTCTTGGTATATGAGGGAAGAGACTGCTTTCAGTTGGGCTAACCAGGGCCTTCCCAATATTAAATTGAACCCTAGCATTTCGTTAATGACCACAAAGTGAGCGAATGTGGGGAATTGATCCCCTGCTATAAAGTCCAAAGTTACGGTGCCCTTTACTACTATGCATGATCCATTAAACAATTTCAAACACGTGGTGGTGGTTGGTCTAATTAGTTCTGTAAGCCCTAATTGTTCGATGATGGGGTAGGGTACTACGTTTGTAGCGGCTCTGTCATCTACATGCACTCTATGTATCTTGAATTGATTTACTTGTATCGTTATGAACATAGGTGCGGTTGTCACTTCTCTTGTTTTCTCATCCATTTTGATGTTGTCATTGTGGAAACCTAGTGACTTAGGAGTTGATCCTTGAGGCGAATACATTACCGCATGAATTGAAGGTTCATTTGGAGGTAAGTCTTCGCTTACTGGGATGGATGTCAACATGCGCACTAGGGCTTCGCGATGGGTTTGAGAGGTTAACACCAGGTCATATAAGCTTAATGAAGTATTTTTCTATTTAAGCACCTGCGTGACCTGTATTAGAGCTGTTGCTAAATCTTTACTATTGGGCGTATGTTTGTCGATAGTTATTTGGTCCATCGGGCCCAACAGTTTTATCTCATGCGTAGTTGGTTTATCATTTTTATCTGCAGCCGTTGATCTAGACGTATCATGCTTTCCGAATGATTCATCCTCATAGCTTGTGTTTGGTTTATTGTTTGGTGATGTCATGGGTATTGCACTTAGCAGGGTAGGCTTGGGAGGTCCTAAGGCTAGTCGTTGATGTTCCTTCTCCAAGCATTCCCATGTAAGCTTGTCTACCAGGCGTTCTGATGTGTGGTGTGGGGGAACAGTTGATGGGTGGTACTAGGGGCGGCGCATTGTAGGTAAGGGATTGTTGTTGTTCTTGTGGTTGTACTTGAGGGATGTTAGCAGGTAAAATTTTATGACGCGGTATGTTATAGTAAGGGGGTTGATGCGGTTGAGCATCAATTGCAACCCATTGCCCGGTCACACTTTGTGTAGGAACACCCTAAACTTGTTGAGTTACAGTTGTAAAGGATGCTCCTTGGGTTTGGATCCGTGGTATATAGTGAGCAAATGTAGAAGTCGGTATCACATGCGGCATCCCGATCACTCGGGGTGGGAAGATTACTCCTACATTATTTTGAGGAGGTTGTATTTGCAAGAATGAGGGTACTATGATAGTAAGAGGAATAGCGAGGGAAAGCGTATTGAAATGCGCATCGATCACAAGAGGAGGGGGATAAGAGTGGATGCCTCTTGTTGAGGCACATGTGCTTGAGTGATTTTAAATGGCTGGAGGGATGTAGTTTCCCCCGTGACTGGGTAAAACAACGGGTTTGCATAAGTTTGTGGGCTAAGGGTATGGTACAAATCTTCGTGCTCAGACTGAGCTATGAAGTCATCCTCCTCTTCCAATTGAGGATTTGCCACAGACTGGTCCAGAGACTAACTCCTTAGTAGGACGAGCTATGAGATGAGCTCAGAGTAGTGCTATGGGAGAGGGATGAAACCCCAGTGTGAGTGTAAAGAACCAAACCCCAGCGTGTAGGATTCAACTCGGTGTACAGGATCAAACCCCAATGTGAACCTGTGAGATTTAGCATACAGGATGCTGAAATGGGTGAGGGCAAGGAGGTAGAAGGCCAGGGAAGGAAGGGGCTCGACTTGACCTTTACAGAGGAAAGTGAGGCCATGCTGCAGTGTTTGTCTAGGCCTAGGATTCCATCGTGGCCTAGATCGACGTGCGGGTAGGCTTAAATCTCACCTCAGTTAATTGCTTTCTTTTGTATTTGCTATCTGGGTGTACAGGATTTGCGCGAGGTCTTTGGTTGTATGTTTCAGCATGCGGGGATGGGGCTGAGCGTAGATAGTTTTTGCAGCGTGCAGGTTTTTCACACTGAACGTAGACAATTTTTGCAGGGTGCAGGGTCTACACGCTGGGCGTAAATAGTTTGAACCTTTTTCGAAGTATTGGCCTTCAATGTGAAACTTTGTTTCTTTATTTCATTTCCGTGTATAACTGATTTACCATGGCATTTTGGTTATTTGCAAGGATCCTAAGCCTTTCCTCTTAGTGGTTGAGCTGGTTGGGGTACTAGCCTGGTTCAGGCCCATTGATACCGATCAACCTGCCCCTATTGCCCTGGTTTGGTCTCGACATCATGCATTTTGGAGCTCATACACTGAGCATGTACATCCTGCACGAATAGCGTGTACACCCAGGGTGTACGCCCAGCATATACGCCCAGTATGTACAATGTGTACGCCCAGTGTGTAGCACAACGTATACCAATCAAAGTTTTCCAGAACCGTGTCAGATCAAGGCCAACCGAGCTGAACATCCACAGGCAGCATTCTCGTGACATCCAAATTCAAATCCAAGGGCCAAATAACCTCTTTTTTTTAGTCAATTCTATACCCCGAGTTCACACGCCTAGCTTGTATACGCTGGCATGCAGCAGTATACGTTGGCATGCAGCATGCTGTACACTTGTAAAATTTCATTCCTTCGCACTCAGTCAACGTGCCACATGTCACCCGACCCGAGAGTCCAGCACTCCATGGCCAATCATCCCCTCTCAGACCCGAGTCTAACGTCTAAAATTGTATAAAAACCTCGATTTTTGACTAGATTAGGGTGGGAAAAATTGAAGGCATCTTAGCAAAAATTGGGAGAACCCACACTGAGAAAATCCAGAACCCTGCATCCTATACGCTGGACTTCAACCCTACACGCTGAGCATACAGCCTTCACGTTGTGCCTGCAGTTCAAACTGGCACATCCTCATCCCTCCGCATCCACCGGGGCTCTTTGTCCGCCTTATGTTAGATCCACAACTACGTTTAGACCGGTGCATTGTAATCTACATTATTTTTTGCAATAAATTTGTTTCATTTCTGGTTAAGATCTGTTACAGTTTTCACCTATTCTCGTTTACTTCTACATTTGTTTCCTTGCACGTTTACATTTCGGTTCACGTTTATTACGCTGTTTACACATAACCCAGCGTATCGCATATTGGCATACATTGGGGAAATCCTTGTCTGATCTGCATGCGGACCACCCAAGGTACTCTACCTTCGTCCATTTTAGCTCACCCTCAAGTGAAGGTAGGGTCTTCTGTGCTTGTCCGGGGATCTCTTAGTTTCTATTTCATTCCAGCCGGAGATCAACGATTTTGGACAGTACACCTAGTACTTAGGTGAAACATACCAGTTCTAACACAATAAGGAGCAAGGCACCACGGTTAACATTTGTGGTGTGATAGTAGACTTTTCTGTGCAGGCAATTTTGGAAGTGTTAAACCTTCCGAATTCAGGCCCCCATGTTGCTCGGTTATCTACTCAATCGGACCCTGATGTGCGAAAGGATTGGTTAGAGAAGGCTTATGGTAGAGATAAATCTTTTGGTGAGCTGACAACGGAAGAGCGGGTTTATTTCAAAATTGGAACCTATCACCTCTTCCCCACAAAAGGTTTGAAAAGAATATCTACATATGTGGTAGGGGGATGTGTAGTGTTGATGGGAAAGGTTAACGCTAACCTTCCCCATCTATATTTGATGGAGATCCTAAGGCAATTTGAAGAATGGAAGTCAGGGAAGATGGCACTGCTTTTTCCTTGCCTTATCAGAAAACTGTGCCAACGGGCTGGTATTCAGGGATACACAAATGACATCCTCCGAAAGGCCCAGAATGCTTCTTATGCTAAGTTATTAAAGGTGCCAACTCCAAGAAAGAGCACTGGCAAAGAGCTGAAACCCAATGAAGAAGAAGAACAAATGACTGGACCATCTGCAACTTAACTTGCAGGACCCAGCCAACCTCTAGTCACAGGTCCCAACCAACAATAAGAAGTAGGACCCAGCACAGGCCAGGATCAGCTTCTGTCACTGCAAGACTACAGACCATCGATGAGCCATCTTAGAGCCATCGCTGAGATGGTTAGTTGGGGAAGTCGTGATGACGCAAACCTCTTCCACATCATCGATGATGCCGACCAGCCTACTATTTCATTAGATCACACAAGGGATGAATTATCAATTCAAATAGGAGGAGGCAAAAGCAAATGGTCACAACATATCTCGGGAAACATGGCATCTTTTCAAGGGCAGTTAGAGACTAGTAAAGGGGCCACTGTGGTGGTCATGCAACACCAGGATGCCACGAGAGCTTCCGAAGTGGTTGTTGACCATATTAAAGAATCTTTCAATGTACCTATTGTGCCACTGGTAGATCTTTCAAGAGCACGGGATGCTCAAACTCTTGCCGGATCCTCAATGACTCTTTCGGAACATGAGGATGCACTTGACAGATTGCTTCAAATAGGACAAGTAATGACGTCTCTGTTTGACATCCCCCAGGATGTAACAACAATTCAATTAGACCTCATTTCCACAAAGGGAAAGCTGGTCATATCCGAAGTAAGGGCTATGCATGCTAAAGCTGAAGTGTAGAAATTACAAGAGCAGCTCGTAGCCTTACAAGTAGCACAGCGGGATCCTCTACAATTTGTTCCCACAGACCAGCTAGAAAATTTCAGAACCGAGCAATTAACAAAGCTAATTACAGAAAATAAGAAGGTGGCAGAAGAAAAGGAGACAGCCACTTGGGATGCCTCTGCCGCACAAGCACAAACTCATGCGCATCTTAAGGCACTCAAGGCCTTAGAAGAAGAGAATAAGAAGTTGGTTGCAGATAACCTTTGGTTGACTTCTATGGAGAAACAAAAGAATGTTCTCGATGAACACTTTCATCAGTTATAAGAATAGTTCATTCGGGTCAACTAAGATGTAAGCCGTTTAGCCAGAGAAAATTGAACCCTCTCAACAGAGGAGGTATGCGCTATTCACCAAAAATCAGCCATCGAGATAAACGCGTGGTAGAATGAGGCTAAACAACACGAGAAGCTGAAGGAGCATTTCCATGATCAGTTGGGAATGTGTAAGAAAATCCTGAAGAAGGAGATCCATATGGCCAAGGCTCAAATCAACAACATCAGTGCTCAACACACTGATTGGAGGGCCATATTGGACACTTACGCCTTCGTCCACCAAGCAGAAGTTAAGAACCGGGACTTGCAGATCCAAGACTTGACTGAATACATGGAGTTGACAAACCTTAGATATGCCAACTTGGCCATGTTAATAGCAGGATGCCCAAGGTCAGAGCTCGAGTAACAAGTAGCTTCCACCCATATCAAATATGAAGCAGAATTTGCAGAGCACAAGAAGATGGTTAAGCTACCAGGGACAGAAAGATGTTGCAACCGACTTGGCTCGATGGCTAATAGAGCTTCACGAATACAAAGACAAAGCTAGAGCCTATGAAGAGGAACGACGGGTGTTCGCTGCATGGTATGTCAAAGCTAATCAGATGTTACTGCAACTACCCTATCCTTGGGAAGTGCCAACTCCGTCAAACATCGGAACATTAGCATGGATGGCACAAGACCCTTGGACTAAAGAGGAGAAGCTCTAGGCCATTCTTCAGCATCGTCAACCTTCAAAGCTTGGAGCACGTGACAAAGGGAAAGCACCCATGGAGGAGCCACTATCACCAGGAACTACATGAGTTCCATTTTTTGTAGTGTAGCATTTTTTCTGTGTTGTGTCTTCCCACACTGCAGCATCATTTCCATTTTTTTCTAGTTAATAATCCCATACCTATCCACTGTGTAATCAATGAAGCTTATTCTCCTTGTAACTTGAGGACAAGTTTTTATTCAGTTGTGGGGGTATGATGAGATGCGATTTGCATAGGCCGCAATATCGCGTCTGCTGCAATATCGCATCCCTCGCGATATCACGTACGCAATATCGTAGTCCATTGCCATATCTATAAATAAGATGCAGCTCTCCCTTGTTTAGCATAGATAGAATAGAAGTAGTAAAGCTTTGGCAATTTGACCACTCTAGAGATAGATTATTTTTCCCGTGTCTGCCCGCAGTGTGGTGAATGTAATTGTACAGTGTCTTATTCGAGTGTGACATACTTGGACACGCACATGACTGGCAATAAAGATTAAGATTACTTCATCATTGTAGCAGTCACTTTGTTATTTATTTGTTTATTTAATGTTGTTTACTATTTATTCTCTCACCCTTAAACTCCTAGAATGCGGTGTGAGTACGACTTGATTACGAGCATCTAAGGATGTGTACGGTTAGTCAAGGAATCGGTTACTCATCACAATGCGGAATGAGTACAACTTGATTTCGAGCATTTAAGTGTGACTACTTGGTAGCCCGGTGGCATACCTAGGATCTGTGCTTGGTAATCCCAGTGGTAGTCGTGCACGAGGTCCAAGATGTGTACGGTTGATCAAGGAATCGGTTGCTCGTCGCACTTAGGATAGATTAGATTCTCTTACCCTTTTCCTCCTAGCTTAACTTAGTTAATATTATTTTCCACTACCTTCAGGAGTAGTGTTAGAATTAGGAACACATCATACACCTCATCTGAACTAAACCATACATGACAAATACAATATTAGTCCAGGTGGGAAGACAGCAAACTGCGACCTAAGGATAACTGTCTAGGTGCCACAACTAGTCCGTCTACGGAGTTCGACCTGATCACACATGCGACACTCGTTTCGTATGGTTGAGTGTAGGGGTACCTCGCCACTCATCACACAGCATGCATAATGTCCAGCATGCAGTAGAAGTTCTCCAAGTACATACCAATCAACTTGAGAATAGCCATTCGGTGGAGGGTGAATAAGGAATTAACCCAAGCATTGAGTTATTGTTGAGGAACATAGATAGTATGGTGAAGATTGAACTAATAAAGGTACAAGTTGAGTTGAAAACTACAGATTCTCATAGAAAATTTTATCTAAGGGAGTTGCAAAGAAGTCAGGATGAGGTATAATAGTTTCAAGAACAACTTGAACACATTACATTGTTGGTACTAGCACCTCTATAGTCACTTTAGAGGTGTGGATTGAGTGCTTATAGGCTAAACTATTTTAGATGTGCTAGGGTGATGAAGAAGTTATGTTCATGAAAGATGGCTTGGAGTGACAAATCAAAATATTAAAGCATCAATCCCAAGATTTGTAAAGAATGAGTTAAGAAAAGGAGAAATAATTACTTCTCGTTTGCTAGTAGGTATGAAGGGTAGAAGATGAAAGTCAAATCGTGGCCCAATTTTCAGACAAGTACCTTTGTATAAAGAAAAAATGTTGGAACTTATAGTAGGATGTTATAATATAATTCATAAGTGTACAATCATTAGTTTCTCATTAGTGAACAGTAAATATTTATTATTAAAACACCATGATATTTCTTAAAAGGTACAAAGTAAAATGAAATTTATGATGATTCCATAAGGTTGTGACTATTCACAATGAACAAAAATCCATGCACTCCACTATTTCCAAAAATTAATCATCAATTAAGATTCATCATATCTAAAACATTTCAAGGATGAATAAGTAGAAGAAGAAGAAGAAGAAATGATATAACTCACTCTCATGATAATTCTTATAAGTTGCAACAATACCATCCAAAAGGATGAAGATAATAACTGTAAAGTAAATACCTTCCAAATGGTACTTGAGGAAATAGGAAATGAAGTTCTTAAGAAGTCTATAAAAAGCAAAGTAAAGAAGTTTACAGAAGATAAATAATAGGCATGAACTAGAGCTAAAGCCAAAGTTAAGATTAGAACTAGAACTGGAGCTAGATTCAAAATTGAGAACCCAAGCCAAAGCCAGAGCTAGAGTTAGAACCAAAGCTAAATCCAAGTTTGAGTTAATGTAATCTAAAGAATTTCATAAACTGATCAATTATGAGAAAATTCAAAATATAATTTTTCATAATACATAAGAAGTTATGAATAATAGGAGTCACCATGTGTTTAAAAATAGTAATATTCATAGGATAATATTAATTACAAACATTAGGAATTATCAAGTGATTAAGTAGTCATGAAAACCATTATGAAGGCATTACCATGAATTATGAAAAGGCAAATTAGAGTTATGAATGATATTACGATGTAATCAATAAACTATGAATTGATGAAATTGACTCAAACATCAACATTAATTTATAAAAAATATGTATTTGTATAATATGCATTCTCTTGTGAAAGATCCTCGAAAAACACCAATTTAACACAATGGTAATGAAAATTCAACATGGTATTGAAGCCAAGAAAGGAGAGATTAACATCTATGAAACTAAAGAATTGGGATATGCATAGAACGAAAGGAATTCATGAGAATTGGAAGTTCAAAGTAATAAGTGGAGAAATAAAGTAAAAGTAGCAAGTAAGTAAGTAATTCACAAAAGTTTTATGGAAATGAAATTAATATATATCAATTTCTTATTTCGAAGTGCACATCAAGTGAGAAGTTACAACCATGAAGAGCTACGAATTCTAATAATTTTAGAATTCCAACAATCTAGAAATGATCTTGATCCCAAAGATATAAATTCATGTGTTAAAGGGAAAAAGGGATATGAATGATTCTGAATAATTTCAAGAGAAGATCAACCAATGTACATACAAGATATTCATTATCATTCATGTTTCTGATGAGACATTCATGAATTTATAATAGTCAAGGTGAATGAGAAGCTAATGCTTGAAGGAGACTATTAGAATATAATTCTTGAGTATACAATCATTAGTTTCTCATTAGCAAATAGTGAAGAGCTATTATCAAAACACCATGATATTTTATAAAATATATGAAGTGAAATGAAAGGTTGAGATGGTTTTATAAGATCATGGTTTCTCATGATGAAGAAAAATCTATGGGCTCCACCATTTTCAAAAATAAATCATCAATTAAGATTCATCATATCCAAAAAAAATATTAAGGATGAAGAAAAAAGAAGAAGAAGAAATGATGTAACTCATCCTCACAATGATTCTTATGAGTTGTAGCAATACCATCCAAAAGAATGAAGGCACTAACTATAAAGAAAATACCTTTCAAATGGTACATGAAGAAATAAAAAATAAAGTTGGTAAGAAGCCCATGCAAAGTAGAGTAAAAACGTTTATGGAAGATAGAATAATAGGCTTGAACTAGAGATAAAGCTAGAGTTAAGATCAACACCAATGTTAGAGCTAGAGTTAAAATTAAGACCCTGAGCTAGAGCTAGAACTAGAACCAAATCTAAAGTCAAGGTCAAATTTAATGTAATATTAAGTATTTCATAAACTAATTAATTATAAAAAAAGTTAAAATATAGTTTTTTGTAGCACATAAGTAATTACGAATAACACAAGTTATCATGTGGCCAAAAAAACTAAGGTTCATTAGATAATATTAATTACAAACATTAAAAATTTCCAAGTGATTAAGTAGTCATGGAAATCATTATGAAGATGTTACCATGAATTACAAAAAGGTAAATTAGAGTTAGAATTGATGTTACAATGTGATCAACAAACCATAAATTGTTGGAATTAATTCAAAACTTTAAAATTAATTTATATGAAATATGTATTTGTATAATATGGATTCTCCTATAGAAATTCTAAGAAAACATAGATTTAACATGGTTGTAATGAAAATTCAACATAGGAGCTAGCAAATAAGGCTACCAGGAAAACTGATGAACTTAGGAAGATCCATGTAATTGAGAAGACAACTTGAGATGTTGATGGAGTATCAAAGTGTCACATCAACAAGCCCCATTGACATGGCCTCATTGATGAGTCCTTATTGATGCAACCCTATCCATGTGATGCTACCCTGTCAATGGGGCCACATCGACATAGCAATTTTTGCGTTTATGGGGGCCTTGTCAATGTAGCTCCACAATAAAGTCTATAAATAAATGCTCATCAAATGTGCTTATGACATGTCTTATCATAGCTGTAGTAGAGCTCTTGAAGTTTTATCATTTGAAAGTTAGAATATTTTTCAAAGTGCCCCCAGAAGGAGTTAGAAAGTGTACAGATCTTTATTTGAGCACTGATGTACCTGAGCATACTAGTGTGAATGAAAATAAAGACAAGCATTTTAATCAAAACTTGTAGCTCTTGGAATAGATTAATGATTTATTTCTGCATTTACTATTTTTATCAATTACATGATTAATTAAGACAATTAAGATTTTAATTATTTAACTAACTAAGCTAAATAGATTAAACACATACGTACGACCACTTCAAGCATAACATACAACACTTGGTAATCCTAGTAGTGTTTAACACTTAGTAACCTAGTAGTGTTGTATGCATTCACGATGTGTACGGAAAGTGGGATTGGATGCTTATGTTAGGATAATTTGTTATTAATTAGCAATTATATTAGTTAAATTGGTTAATAAATTGAGTTTCAACTTATTATCAATCGTAGAAAAATAAAATATAAAATAATAAAAATCATGTGCCCCAATTACACTTAACCATATAACTAAGCTCCACAAGTGTAGTTGGGAAGATAACAATCATCACAATAAGATTTCACCTCCTAGAACTAGCATACTTAGGAACTTAAGGTTTGCAAAATTCAACTAGATTATGCGTGGATGCTTTTAAGTCATGTGGTTGAGTGTAGTGTATACTCACTACTCATCATTGGCATCATTGTTGGGGCCCTTTAGTTTGTTATGTGTGCTATCTAAGACTTGGTGAAAAATTATTTAACATCGCTGGAATGAACCCTAAAGTCATATCATACATCAAAATAACTACAACAATTATAAGAAAGTATACTACATTTATTTTCTTCTAATACAAGATGTTTTCTTCTCACAGGAGTGATTCTCTGCCTAAGTCTGACAAAGTGAATTAGTAGGTGCCCAAGCAATACATAGTAGTATATGCTCATCTCAATGAGTATGAACCTAATTTCACCTTCATCCTACACTAGGATGAATAGCTATGGTGGTGAGACATAGAGGAAAACATTATGTTGCCAACTAATTGATCTATTCCTATGATGCTCCACCAAACTCTTATGCAGTTGGGTATCCAAGGGATTCATGCTGAATATGTTATGTTGGATAGTGATGCTAGGTAGATTAATTATGGGATTCTATGGATAGAAAATTTCAAGCTATCCTAAAATTGTTGAAGAGTCCATAGAACAAAGTAGTAATCATGATTGTAGGAGGCGAAAGGAAATTGAACGTGCTAATCAAAGGAGTAAGGGCAAGATTGTTGTAGTAAAGGAAGATGTGAAAACTGAATCAAATGGTGATGGTGGATGTAACATCTACCAATATGAACATCTTAAGGGATGTTGCCCCATCATATCACACTTACAAGAGTCTAAGGTGTGTGCTTTGAATCCACGACTAGTAAAAAGAAAAATACCTAGAAGATTATCTTATCGTCAAGGCAAGCCCAAGTAGTTCCATCAACAGCAATAATATTATCCAAGTGGAACTCCATGACAACTGTATGAGTAGTATCAATAGTGACATCAACCATAGTTGTGGGGGATGCCACCACTAAGGCAGCAGTACCCTTATAGGTAGCTAGATTCATATGGGTATTATGTTCAGCAACCCCTATCTCCATGTGACTCTTTCAGTCATGTTTCTCCTTTCCAACATCACTACCATCCTCTAGAATACTATAGAAATCATTCTCCAAATTCCATGAGAGATACCACATTTCATCCTTATCCTCTTCCTACTCTTGCACCTGTTCCTTCACCCTCAACGTAGCTACTACCTACTCCATCCATGTAGGGTGAACTTCCATCACAGCTGTAGTAACGCAATGCTACAAGGGCCATCAATCTACAACCGGTTCATCAACCAAGTGGTTTGAAACCTCATACTCATAAAAGACCTTTTTTTATCAAACAATCCTACAAAGCCCTCAAAAACTCAAGCGACTAGTCCTTATGCTCCTACCTCATCTTCTGCAAACCATTCCATCTGGAGCCCTTCAAATCAAATGTTGTCCAAAATCCATACTATTGTGCTCACTCATATAATATTTGATTAGATCCAAGCTGGAAACCTTCCTATAAAATTAGCTAATCTTAGGAGCCCTCTTATCTATTTACAAATTGCTAGGAATAAACCATGTAAAGCTCTTCTTAATTCAAGTTTCAGTGTTAATTTGATTTCTCATGAGATGTATACTACCTAGAACCTTTCACCTCTCAAGAAGAGAAATATCTAATTAGAATTAGTAGATTAGTCCATTATTATTCCATTTTAACTAGTAAAAGATATTGTAACCACTATCTGTGGGTGGCCCTAATCAAGGTTGAGAACTGTAAATGGGACTTCCTAATAATTATGGGAAGGGCATAGCTAAGCACTATTGATGCAAGAATGGGCATTAGAAATCTTTTCTTGGAAATATCTAAGGAAAATATATTTGGAAAGATCGAGAAGAAGTGAGTTCCATGCATTGTGTACAATGATACAGGGTGCAATTGCATGTAGAATCTCTGGTCCATGAAATTAACATCTATTTTCACATGTAGGTAGTGTGCACATGAAGCATATATTCAAAGGTTTTTATATGTAACAACCACAAAACAAGAGGACACCCAATGGCTGACCTCTGATCTTGAAAGTAGCATAATGTGCATGGAACCTACTGAGAGCTTGACATGCTCTTATGTCATAGGCATGGATGAACTAAAGCAAGTTCATCACCAACTCTCTAGTGATGAAAATGATGATATCAATTGGGGAGAGTTGGAGATCCTTGAGAATATTAAACAAAAGCCCCTAAAGTTAAAAACTCTAACTACTAGCCTAGAATATGTATTTTTAAAAAATGAAAAGCTAGTCATACTTAATGCCAAACTTGCTCCTGAGAAAGAAGTAAAACTATTGAAAGTGCTCAATAGGTGGCCAACAACCTTTGCTTGGTCATATCCTAAACTCACTAGAATTGATAGATAGATATGCCAACACCACATTTATACTGATTTGACTATGATGCCCAAGAGGCAACCACAATAGTGTTTGAACCCAAAATTGAAGGAAATCATCAAAGAGAAGATTGAGCAACTCCTTGAGGCAGGGTTCATCTACCCGATTGTAGATAGCAAATAAGTCATCCCACTCATGATAGTACCAAAGAGATGTGACAAATGAAAAATTTGTATCAACTTCAGCTGTTAAACATGGCAACATTTAAAGATCATATTTCGTTATCATTCATTGATTAGGTGTTGGACACCATATCTAGGCATTGCTATTACAGTTTTCTGGATGGTTATAGTGGCTATAATCAAATCTAGATTGCACCAAAAGACTAGGCCAAAACAACATTCATGAGTCCTTAGGAGAATTTTGCATATCACAAGATGTCTTTTGGTCTATGCAATGCTCCTACCACTTTCCAATGCTTGGTCTTAAGCATATTTCAATAAAAAATCAATATTGGAGTGGAAGTCTTTATGGATGACTTCTCCACTTATGGTGCTACATTCGAGCAAGCCTTGGACTGCCTTGAGCAAGTACTTAAAAGATGTATGGAAACAAACTTGTAGCTTAATTGGAAAAAGAGCCATCTCATGATCCAAGAAATCATTGTATTGGGGCACAAAATTTCATAGGAAGGGATTGAAATGGACCTTGAAAAAATAAGGATCATCCAAGGAATAACTTGCCAACCAGAAACTATTAAAGACATTCACTCATTCCTTGGACACACTAGTTACTACCGGTAGTTTATAGAGAATTTCTCTAAAATCACAAAACTATTAGTGGAGCTAACAAAGAAAGATGCTCCATTCATCTAGACCAAGGAATACCAAAATGCATTCCAGAGCCTCAAGCAAAAGCTCATGGAGACTCCAATTCTACAAGCACCCGACTGGTCCAGATTGTTTCATATAATTACAAATGTATCAAATTATGCCTTGGGAGCTATGCTTATGTAGTTCGATGGCAAGAAACATTCATATTACATCCACTATGCAAGTCAAATCATTGTGGGTGCATAGTTGAATTTTACCATCACAGAGAAAGAACTAATGGTAGTGGTATATGATCTAGAGGAGTTTAGGTAGTATGTGCTTAGATATAAAGTGTTTGTGCAAACTGACCATAGTGTCATTTGCTTCCTCATGAACAAGCCAATGGTGATCCCTCATGTCATATGGTGGCTTATGATCTTGTAGGAATTCAATCTTATGATGGTAGATCAAAAGGGGATTCAAAATGTGATTGTTGACCATCTCTCTTGGTTACGATGGGATAACAAAGAGGAGGAGATCCCACTCTCTAACCAATTTCCTAATGAACTTCTCTTTACTGGTGTAATAAATGAACAAGTTCCCATAGAATGAAAATGGTATGCTAACATCCTCACTTATCTTCTCACTTAAGAGATGCCCTAAGATTTCGACTACAAGAAGAAACAACAGTTTCTTCATCAGGCCAAACAGTTCATAGAAATCAATTGACACCTTTACAAGGTATGCATCGATGGCCTAGTTCATTGGTCTGTACCTAATGCTGATCATCTACATGTTCTCTAGGATGCTCATGAGGATCCTTGTGGGAGCCACTATGCAAGGAGATGCACAACCATAAAACTCCTAATGGTAGGATAATAATGGCCCACAATCTCCAGGGATGCTCACTAGTTTGTCTAATCTTGTAAATGCTCGTAATGAGATTATGGGATAACCACATAAATGGAGGATCCTCAATAGTGGATTCAACCACTAGAACCATTTAACATATGGGGCATTGACTTCATAGGTCCCATCACACCCATGTAAAATGGAAAGGCATATATAATCATCATCATTGATTACTACATAAAATGGGTAGAAGCAATAGTCGTCATCAACTATACATCATCCATTATTGCATAATTTGTACAACAAAATGTTGTAAATAGGTTTGGGATGCCACATGCATTGATTTTTTATAATAAAACCCATTTTATAGGTGCTACTTTTCACAAGCTTATGCAACACTTAGGGATTGAACATAAATTAACAATACCTTATTACCCCCAAGCCAACGGTCAAGTAGAAGTTACCAATAGGGAGATCACAAAGATCCTAATGAAAATTGTTAGCAAATATAGGAGAGACTAGAGCACAAAATCAAATTATGCCCTCTAGGCATACTTCTCAACATGGAAACTCCCTATTGGCTACTCTCCCTATGAGCTAATGTATGGAAAACTTTCAATGCTCCCAATTCAATTTGAGCTTTGTACACTCTCAACAGCTTATGACTTGAACCTTGACCTTAGCCTAGCACAAAAAGAAATATTAATCAACCTAAATGTACTAGACAAAAATTTCTTGGTAGTCCTATCCTTGAATGAGGTGCACAAGGCATTTAACAAACAACGACATGATCTAAGAATATGAAAAGAGAAATTTCAACCTAAAGACAAGGTCCTCTATTGGAACCCCACACATGTACCTCAATGAACTAAGTTCCAAAAATTGTGGAAGGGGCCTTATATAATTGATGAAACCTTTCCTTTTTGGGCCATGAACATATACAAACCTGAAAGCCCAAACAAGAAGCATTTGGTTAACATCCAATAAGGTAAGCCTTTCCACAAGCCCAAGCAAGCTAGTGCAACAAATACCTCAATAAATGGACAACCATGCTTAATTTTTTAGACTCCTCCTTCCCACTCAATCATGGGGGAGATGGCCATTTGTGCTAACCATATACATGGCTCCCTCATTTTTCTATTTTTTTTTACACATTTTTTTTTTGCAAATTATTTGTTTTATACCTTTTTGATTTTTAAAACTTTTTTCTATTTTACACCATTTTATTTTTACACCATCATTAGTACATTTAAATTTTTCTTGATTATTTACACTTTCTTATATATTTTACTTTATTTTAGTGTGATTTTCTAATTTTTGTTAATAAACCTTCTTTATGCCAATAGGACACAATGGTGTTATAGTTGTTGCTAATGGTGGTTTATGCTTAATGTTTTATTTGCTAATGTCTGGTTTCTATTTTTGAATTTTTGTATCGAAGGCTAAGACATGGTTTCTTTTTCATGGAATAGGCAGTGAGTCCACGACATCCACCCATCCATAAAAATCTATGGTTTTCCTCATTTTGGGAATATGAGGTCCCTTTCATTAAATAAACTTTTAATAAATTTGTGACCTTGGTAGTTTCCAAAATTAGGAAGGATTTAAAGGTTTTCATAGGGTGTGACTTCAAGACAACTCAAACTCTTTTTACTCTTCTACTTACTTGGGTGCATGAGTGTTTTCATGGATTTCTTACCATTCCATTTCAACCAATAATAGGAAGCTGACTAAGTCTTTGCATGGTGTGGTTCCCATCCAAAAATTTCAAAAAAATAAAAATAAAAATAAGTTAACAAAAAAAAAGAAAATAAAAGAAACAAAGAAAAAAATATGGTGGGAATTCAAAGCACATTCCTTAGACAAATAAATGAGCTACAAGAACTAGTTATGGGACTAGAAAGACATGTTACCCATGCCTAAAGGTCCTCTTTAACTAAGGCCCTTGCTCACTTCTTGCTTCTCTTCTCTTCTCTTTAAGGAATGATGGTTGTTCTTTGGAAGCACTCTTGTGTCTAAAGGGGTTGGATCATTCTTGGAGTCATGATGCAAAGTCACTAAAAGTGATTAGTTTTGGTCTAGACTAAGGATGGATCTTCTTACATCATTTAAACATAAATCCATAAGGGATTTCTTATGACCTCAATTTGAAACTTCATTCCACATTCTCCATCACCCATCCATGTTACCCATACCTCACCTCATTGCAAGTGTCCATGTTCTTGATTCAGTGTCTTGTTTAACGTACTTGAATTCTTTGATAGAATCTTCCAAGTTTTGGTCCTTAACTTTCATCAACAATTAATTGACTATGGGTTCCATAGACTCCCTAGGTTGAGGTTATGTAAGGGCAAACAGGGCATGTACTTGCTATGGGAAGGACCCACTTGCATATCTCTTGGTTTGGTTCATTAAGCACTTTATCCTTAGGCAATTTTGCAATCAGAATCTTTTGTGTACCCATCTTTTGCATATGACTATGTGCTCCTTTAAGTATTTTCTTTAATTCACACATTCTTCATCAAATTTTTGAATTTTTTAACTTTCAAAGACCATCTTCAATGATTACATCATATTCTTGCCTTTTCTGGGATTCCATAGACCCACAATTCATTCAAAAATTCCTTGTATTTTTTGAAATATTCAAGTTTGGAAATTTTGTTTATGGACCCCATAAATGGGGCCTCATTGATAGAGCCCATGTGTATATGATGCACCATATACATGCCCCTATCGACACAACACAAAAATACTATATATATGACTGACCCCCTATAGAAATTTTCACATTTGCTTTCAAACGTCCAAGGAGTTTTTGTAGTTTTCAGAGCCTAGAACCTTCCAGAGTCCATAACTTCATAACTGTTTGTCCAAATCACTCCATTATTTAACCTTGTAGCTCCCAAAGGTAAGCTCTTAGTCATGGGGATCATAAATGTGTCATTTTTGATAGAAAATATTTCAACATTTTTTGAACTCTCATAAAGGTTTAACTAAGGAATCAACATTAAAATACAAAATCATAGGAGTTAAACCTTTCCAACGAGCTCTGGTGACACTTATAATAAAAATTAATTAATAAAATAATCAGTTTACCATGGTCCAACCATAGCCAAGTGCAACTAATTAATGAGATAAGGTATCCAATTATTCTAAGTTACACATTATATCTACTAATCCATGGATGTGTTGTGATTGTAGATGGCACAAAAGGCAAACACATGTAGGAAGGAAAAACATCTCAGCCAAGGGAGAAATAGATAAGAAGGGGAAGGGGCTAATAACAGGCCTAGAAAGAACCAATTGCAACACATATCACAAGTCCTCTAAGGGAAGAGGCCAAAGTAGAGTTTATTTGTTAGATTCCAAAATAGGTGATAGTAATAGAACATTCTTGCTGGGATGAGGCACCAACTCAACAAGCAAACCTTGAGGTGACCTTGATGGAAGCCTACCTGAATCAAATCAAATTAAGGGAGTTCTAGAAGATGATGCTCCAGGAGTTGAACTTGAGCTCTTTCTTGGAGTAAAAACCTAAAGAGGTACATGACCAACTAAAGACCTCTCCCATGTGGCTAATTATCACTTCTACTAGGAAGTGGTATATTGGAGAGATGTTCCTATTTTGAAACAACAGGCAGGCTAATTCAATGATCAAGATCAATGACATTTCAATGTCCTACTTAGTGCAAGCCATTACAAAAGCACTTGGGTTGCCTAAAACTAGGGCAAATCTCACCAAGATTTCGATGCAGGTAGACCCCAAGATCAAAAAGGAATGGATTCAATGGTTCTATGATGTCAATTGCAAGAAGTATGATGTGCTTACATGGGTAGAAAAAATCCACTACAAGATTGCAACCTTTCACCTAAACCCCATGGTGAGGCCTAGCAAGATCACTATCCTTTCTACCCATGCTTGTGCTTCTTTGAGTGGAAGATTCCCCATCAACTTTCCACAACTAATCTATCTAGAGATAGAAAAGTAGTTCAAGGAGAATGAACATGGAAGAAAGGCACTTCCCTTCCCATGCCTCATCAAAAAATTATGTTGAAGGGAAGGAATAGTCTACTACACTAATGATGTTGTTCGATGCACTTAGACTGCTAATTGGATGAAGATGATGAAGGAAGAAACTCCTACAACCACAATTCAAGAAGAGGATCAGCAATCACCACCTTCACCTACCACTCACAAAATAGTGCCAAATGTCATTACAACATCCCAATGTTTGCATGAGTTCCAAGAATGGATCTTGACTGAGCAAGAGTAACAAGTAGGCACGAGTGGTGGAGACCTATCTGTGTATTGGCCCATAATGAGTCACCTAAATAAGGTGGACTAAACATTCAACCTAATGGAAGGAGGTGGATTCATTTTCTCTATCCAATGAATGCAATTGTTTACAAGGCTGAATTCTAGTGCTAGAGAGGTAACAATATATTTCTCAGAATAGTAGCAACTCCCAGAGATTTTCAGGAATGCTACGAGCTTCTCGGTGCACTTAGAGGAGGGTGAGGTGACAATAGTTCTAGTGATGCAACACCAAGTGTAGGAGACAATAGTAGAGCTAGTTGCTGAAAAAATTGCTAAGACACTCAATGCACCTACAACATCTATACCAAATGTCACTACACTTAAATATGTGCAAACATTTTCAAGGATCATAAGTGGTAGATTAAGCATAGCACAACATGAACAACTACTCAACTGACTAGTAAAAACCAAACAACTACTTCTAGATATTTTTGACTTTCTGGATAGTATAATTGCAACCCAATCAGAGCTGCTAGAGGCAAGGGATAAGAACATTATTTTGGAAGGGTAACTTGAAATAGAAACGTAGCTGAATGAATTCCTGGCTATGGAAGTTACTAAATTAAAAGCCCAGATTGTCAACCCTGTATTTCTCAACCCAACATTAACAAGAGATGAATCTCTTGAACAAGTTCACACTAGGTTGAAAGGGGTTGAGGGTGCAATGGAGATAATGATGTTTTACCAATCCTATGTAGAGGACACCCAACATAAAATTTAGAGGGCCTTGGATCTAACCTACTATGAGAATGCATAGCTAACTGTAGAAAATCATCACCTATGAAATGTTAATTCGCATAGACAATAGTTAACTGATTTTATCCATCAATAATAGGAGTAACTAGCCAGAGAAAACATAGAGTTAAGAAAATTGGTAGTTGAGAATAGAAACCTCTCCATGGAGGAGGTTCGTGCCCTTCACCAAAAGACTACAATAGAGGTAGCCACTTGGAAATCAGAGGCTTTAAAATTCGAGAGAGTTAAGGATCACTACAGAGACCAAGTTGGCCTACAGAAGGAAATAAATGAGAAACACATTCAAGTGATGAAGGCAAAGGTGAACAAGATGCTCCAGAAACTCTAACAAGGACTCAAATTATGGCAGCCCATGATCGATGGGATTGATCAATATAATAAAGCATAAATTCCACTGAAGGAGTTGCATATAGAGGAAATAACTGAATATATAAAGCTTTCCAATCTCTAGTATGCAAACCTGGCTATGTTAACTACCAAACGACCATGGTCAGAACTAGAAAAGTAAGTGGCCAACTCATATTTGTTGTATGTAGTCGAGTTCAAGCATCACAAGGATACCAAGAAAAAGCTTGCAAAGGCAAACACTAAACTTGAGGTTCTTAAGGGAAAATATTCTAATTAGAGATCCACTATCAAGAGCCTAGCCAAAAGAATGAATGACTACCAAGAGCTGAAAAATGTAGTCAAAGCTTTCAATGTCAAATGCAAATAATTCACTACCTAGTTTTTCAATGTTAAAGAGTTGTTTCTAGTAATGCCCTATTTGTGGGATATCCCCATTCCAGCCCACATTGGTGATGCTGCATGGACTATGAATAATCCCTAGAGCAAGGAGAAGAAGATGAAGGCATTACTAGATGCCTTTCATCTTCCATTGGAGGTAGCAGCCATAGCAGAATAGCCACATGCACCTAAGCCACTGCATGTG
This sequence comes from Gnetum montanum, assembly GCA_015680685.1. NCBI lineage: Eukaryota > Viridiplantae > Streptophyta > Gnetopsida > Gnetales > Gnetaceae > Gnetum > Gnetum montanum. The sequence goes on along the minus strand of MNCI01015694.1, from coordinate 309,152 downwards.
CCCAAAGTCGGCAAAGGTCCTTCAAAACCTCAAGAAACTCCATCACCTAGGACTATTTGATCTTCTCAAACATCTTCATGCCATCAAAGGATGCGTTGTCTAGTTTAAGTAGTCATGTCATGGTTTCAATTTTGTGTTATGAACACCATAAATTTTTGTAATGATGTCCATCTGTACACTTGGACACTTAGTTTTGTTGTGTCAATCTATTGTGTCAAGTGTCAATCAATAATCCCATACCTTCCCAATCTTGTAAGGGAACTTGAGGATGAGTTTTCATTCAATCGTCGGGGTATGATGAAGCATCAAAGTATCACATCAACAGGCCCCCATCAACATGGCCCTATCTACATGGTGTTGCCCTATCAACATAGCATTTGCTTTGTTTATGGGGCCTCGTCAATGTAGCTCCACAATAAATTCTATAAATACGCACTTACCCACCATGTTTATGGCATGTCTTATCATAGTTGTAGTAGATCTCTTTTAGTTTTATCATTTAAGAGTTAGAATGTTTTTCTAAGTGCCCCCAGCAAGAGTCAGAAAGTGTATGGATCATTATTCGAGCACTAATGTGCCTAATCATACCAATGTGAACAAAAATAAAGATAAGCCTTTTGATCAAACCTTGCAACACTTGGAATAAATTAATGATTTATTTCTACATTTATTGTTTTCATTAATTACATGATTAATTAAGATAAGTAAGGCTTTAATTAATTAACTAATTAAGCTAAATAGATTAAACACATACGTATAGTTGCTTAGAGCATAACATATAGTGCTTCGTAATCCCAACAGTGCTTAATGCTTAGTAACCCAACAGTGTTGTATGCATTTAGGACATGTATGGAAAGTGAAACTGGATGCTTATGTTAGGATAGTTATTAGTTAGCAATTAGATTAGTTAAATTAGTTAATAAATTGAGTTTCAACTTGTTATCAATCGTAGGTGAATAAAACATAAAATAATAAAAATCATGTGCCCCAATTACACTTAACCATACAATTAAGCTTCACAAGTGTAGTTAGGAACACAACAATCGTCATGGTTAGATTTCACCTCCTAGAACCAGCATACTTAGAAACTTAAGGTTTGCGGAATTCAACTAGATTGCGTGTGAACACTTGTAATTTGTATGGTTGGGCATAGGGTATACTCGCCACCCATTAGATGTAGAGGTATGTCAATTGCAAAAACTTGTAGCTCTATCGAATGAACATGTAACCAGGGAGAGGCATGAGGTGAAGAATAAATTTGACACCTTGAACAAAAAACTCCAAAATATGGTTGTAAATGAACTAACTTTGTAGCAAAAGATGGAACTACTGGAGAATATGTACATCCTCTACCCTAAAGTAGCTATCACAATCCTTGAGAGTAGACTCAAGGAAGCTGAGAAGAATGTGTAGGTGGAATAGAGAAGGTACCTTCATATGATTCAAACTTCTACTTGTTGATTATGCATAGAGCTAGAGGAAAAACTTCATCAAGTAGCGATCAAGTTGGATGTAGCACTGTGCAATCTCCTGTAGATAAATAGAAGTAACAAGTAGTTCTAAGCTGATGCTAGGGAATAACAACAAGCACTCTTGCAAGAGTAAGGACTAATGCATGGACCTAGAAGCCAAACTTTAGTAATTTCATATATCCACATCTAGCTCTTAAGCTTCTTTCCATATCAAATAGGCATGTTAGGGGGCTTCTTCTCTTAGCCATCATCCCCTAGCATATCCTGATGAGGTGGCTTGTATTGTATTGTATTGTAGTCATGATATTTATATATGTACAATTGTATTCCTCTACATTGATCATGTCATGTGTCTAGTTTCAGTTTTTTGTGTTGGTATTAAAGCTATGGAACTAGCTTAACTGAGTTGTGGAGCAATGATGAGTCATCTAGTAACATTTTGTAAGTCAATTATAAGCCCTATATTTGGGAAGTGTTTCATATGCCTTGTGATTATAGTTTAGTATGTTTAGTAGTGGTTCTTAGCATTTATATAGGCTTGACATGACACTGCATTGATGCATCTTTCCATGCATCAATGGGGCTATGTCAGCTCATGCTCATTGACGCAGCCAACTAATGATTCATCACATAGCTAACAATTCCTCTAATGTACTTGGATACTTTTTCATGGATGATAATAAGATCAAGATTAATTTACCTTCATTGCAATACACTAACATAGTTTAATGTTTTTTAAGTGCAATTCAATTTCCTTGTTCATTTACTTTTTTTCATAATTAGTTAATAATTTATAATGAAATGCATATTAATTATACAAAATGAGTACGACCAACTTCAAGCATAAATACGTTAGTGTTTGGTAATCTTGGTAGTGTTACCACTTGGTGCACATAATAGTGGAACACTTGATAACCTAACAACATTAATTTAAGTTTAGCATGTGTATGACAAGTTGGGAACAACTATTCATTGTGTAGGCCAGTTAGATCTCATTTCTTATACTTAAATTAGATAGATTAACTTTTAATATTTTAATATTTAGTGATATTTTAATATGGCCACATCAATAGTATAAATAGTGGTAAAATAAAAGTAACAATTCAAGGAAAAAAAGGTCCCTTACTACAAACAATTTTGCTACCTAGGATCAATCCCCTAATTAGTTGGTGAAATTGATAAAGATATTAGAAATAGAATTGAAGTAAGATGGTCAAAATGGAGATAGGCTAGTAGTGTTTTATGTGATAAAAGAATGCTAATAAAATTAAAGGGGAAATTTTACATGATAGATTTCAAGTCTGCTATCTTATATAGTGCTAAATGTTGGGTAGTACAAAAGAGGCATGAACACTAAATTAGTGTGGTAGAAATGTGAATGCTTCAATGGATGTTGAATGTTACTAAAAGAAATAAACTACATAATACAGACATCAAAGGAAGACTTGCATATAAGCTACAAGAATGATGGCTTAGATGATTTGGACATGTGTAGTGAAGATCAGATAATAAGCCTATAAATAAAGGTTGTTATATTAATATTCTAGAAAATTCATCAAAAGAAAGACCAAAGATGACATAATTAAAAATAATTGAACATGATTTGAAGAAACTATAAATAGACAAGGATCTAGCTCTTCATAGAGGCAAATGAAGAAAAGAAACTCATGTATCTAACCCCATTTTACTAGGATAAGGCTGGGATAATGATGGTCACATCAACATCAAGATCATATATCTCCTTTAGACTTAACCATACGCACTAAGAACCACATGATTATAACTGGATAGACATTGACTTGTGATCAAGATTAACCAGCTAAATACCATACTAGTTCAATCCACATATTATGATTAGGTTACCTATGTATGCTTGTAATTTGTATGGTTGGGTGTTGGGAACTTTTACTGCTCATCATCTCAAATCCAACCACTAGTATTTTTTCAAAAGAAGCAAGAGATATTATTATCATTAAGGAAGTGCAAATATCAAGAACGTTCAATCACACTTCAAAGAAGCAAAGATTCAAGACAATTTCAAGAATCAAATGAAGACTCAAGAAGCATCAAAGAAAGTCTTACTCAAGAAGATTAAGACTCAAAAACAAGGAGATCAAGTCTTAAAAACAAGGAGTAACTCCACTAGATCAAAGCAAGAAGCATCATAACAATTCCAAAATTTTACCTTTAGAAGGAACTCTTAGATTTTGAACAATGTCCAAATTTTGTTGTTATTTTTCTATGTTCATGTAATTAGAAAAGTTTAAAAGTTAAAGTTATGTACCAAGAAAAAGTAAGAATAAGTTAGAAAAAGCTATGTTTGGATAGCAATTTTAATAAAAAGAGGGATAAAATTGCACATGAAATGGGGCTAAGCCCCTCTCCCCAACTATAAATAAAGGTCATAGACCTAATTGTAAACATAAAATTGGAGCAATGAGCAATAGAACATAGATGTTGTTAAGTTCTTTTTCCTTCTCTCTTGCTCTTTCCTTTTCAAGCCCTCATTAATGTTACTCCATAAAGCTTTTATTCTAACATTCTTACAGTCATAATCCCACCAAATTTAAAAGCCTCAATTTCACAACTCATTTTCAATTCTATTTCACAAGCAATTTATTAATTTTACAAGCTTTTCACAATGAATCCTTACAATTCCATTTCAAAATTTACCTCACATAAAGTTTCTTAAAGAAGATGAAAAATGGATCTAAGAAATGCTATAATTTTTATATTTTATGTTTTTATGTTTAGTTACTTCACATGAATCTATATAAAGAATGTTTGTGTTATAAGTCATTGTCATCATCATAATCCTAGCCTTATCCCAAAAAAATGGAATCAACTACGAGTTCTTTTTTGTCATTCCCCTCTATGAAGAGCTAGATCTTTATTTATTTGCAATTTCTTCAAATCATCTTCACTTGTTTATTCCTATATTAGTTTTGATTTTTCTTTCGATGGCTTTTATGGAATAGTGATGTAGTAATATTTTTCTGTAGGATCATTATCTAATCTTCTTTGAACATGTCCAAACCATCTAAGCTACCATTGTTGTAGTTTATCTAAAATAGAAGCTACTTCAAGTCTTCCTCTAATGTATGTATGATTCAGTTTATCTCTCCTAGTAATATTCAATATCCATCTAAGCATTTGCATTTCTGCCACAATGATTTGTTGTTCATGTCTCTTTTGTAATGCTTAACATTCAACATCATATAAGATAGTAAACTTGATTGTTGTTCTATAAAATTTTCTCTTCAGTTTTATTGGTATTCTTTTATCATATAGAACATCGCTAGCTTGTCTCCATTTTGATTATCCTACCTCTAATCTATTTCTTATATCTATATCAATTTCACTATTTGATTGGAGGATTAATCCTAAGTAGCAAAACTGTTTATAGTGAAAGAATTTTTTTAACCAATGTTCGTGTTACAAGTATTTGTCTAAATGCTTAGAATCATGTTTGAGCTTTTTAATCCTAGTGTTGTTTATGATTTCTACAATATCCACATTTTGAAGATTTAAAAGTTTATATATGTTTATGATTGAAGTATGAGGAAGGATTTTGAAGTTTATATGAGTTATTTGAATTCTAGTAAGAGTACTTCATGTATGCCTCTCAATTCTATGTGATTTTGCTTGAAAATCATCTTGAGTTTATGAGACTCAAGGCTTCTCATGCATGAAGTCCTTGTGAACTGTAGATTTGAGCACCTATTTTTTAAAGCTTAGCCATACAATGAAGAGATAAATATCATTCTTTTTTGTTCTTTTTCTATCAAGAGATCCATTTCAATATGTATAAGTCACCCATCACTTGAAGACCTTGCATGACTACTTTTGGCATTGTGTGTCATCTATTGAAGTCCTATTATGTTTTACCTAACTCAATCTCAAGATGTATGAGGAATTTCCATTGCATCAAGCATGTTTGCAAGGCAGATTTTGTATTTTAAAGGTTAACCATGACTCAATTGCAACTTGGAGTACATTCATTTAAAGACCATGATGTGACTAATCTACCATTCACTTGTGACAAGTATTTTTCAAAATTTTGTATAGACTACAAGTGCCACTACAACTTGCAGCCAAATTACAATGGCTTTGAGAACCATGACCTCATCATGACTTGCAATTAGATCATAGTCTTACCATAGGCCAAAATATAATTGTCAGATTTTAAAAGTTGAAAATCTCTAATCCATCCTTTGTTGCACTAACTCTAATAGAAAGATGCCTAGATCAAGATACTAAGGAATTTCATCATCTTTTACTCATAGAATAACATACCTCTTTAGATGACAAATCGAAGATTATGTTCTAAAAAATTTGTGTGTATATTTAACTAAGTTGAAGAACTTCTAAAAAACCATGTAATTTTAAAGCCAAGGTTCATAAAGTTTCACTTTCTCCTCTCTTATTAAGCTATCTCTACTTTCCACCATTACCTCTCATCTTTCTCCTGCTTCCTCTTGAACTCATGCCTCTTATGCATGTATTTATCATGCATCAATTTTATTGAAAGAGTTACACCTCTACTTCAACTACTATGGACCTTATTGATAAATTGTAGTTCACCAAGACTGCATTAATGCATGTATGTCAATGTAGCATAGAATATGTTAATGCATTTGCATTAACAAGTGAATGTATCTTAACACTCAAACCAAAAAAATATCATCTCGTTCGTCAATTGATTTCTTGTCAATCAACAAGTATTTAGCATGTTAATTAAGGGAAAGTGATTACGCATAAATGTAACCACATTTGGTAATGAGATTGATTTTTGAGCACATTGCATCAATCTAACTTTACAACTTACAATTTACTTTCTTTAGAATTTTTCATTTTTAGGCACTTTACATTAATCATTAAAAATAGTTAAAAGATAATGTTTATATTTACATTATAATTAGTCATGTGGATTGAGTACATTAAGACCTCTAATACTTGAGACTTAACTTGGTTAACCTTGTGGTTAATATGTAAAATCCAAAAGCATAATGACAAATTATCAAAGCAATTACTTAATGCATTAGAATTTTACCTATCGTGCACCCATAATTAATTAGTTGTATTTCATTCATGTTCTCAGCATGTTTCATCCTAGTTGTAAATGGGATTAAATAATACATTGATCATAGACTTCATTAATCATACCTTGTGAAAATTATTAGTTAATAAGACAACTTGCAATCATAAGCAATAGTAAATGATCCCTAACCTTCCATGAAATTTAACCAAGACTACTACATATGCTTATACATTTGCATGGTTGAACATTGGGAATCATTTCACTGCTTAATATTTCATCTTGTTGCTAGGGAAGACATTAGGAGTCTATTATTATCATACATGATAGCTATAATGTATAGAGACCGTCATTTAGAGTGATGGTAAGGTACTCATTTCTAAAGTCAGATATGGGTTCAAGCCTAGACATAGCCATTTGAAGAGGTTAAGCTTTCATTTATATTCCAACCTTTTGAAAACCCCACTTAGTGAGATGAGCAATGTGACTTTAAAGGATTATCCTTTTTTTATAATAGCTATAATGTATAACAACCAACAAATTAATCTTATGTCATAAATCATATTATTTTAAGAATATACTAATCCATTACTAATATAGGAGCCTACAATGAAGGGTAGAAAACTTCATGAAGCTTACCGTAGAAATTTTATCTATTCTATAGTTTAGATGAAGAGATCATATGAGAAACATTCTGCAACCTCTTTGATAAATCTAACAGCCCAGTAGTTGCAGTTAAAATTGATGAAAGAGAGATTATTCAAAGCAACAAGTAGTTACAATATTGTTAAAAATGTGATGCGTGCTTATCAGCTTACCAACCTTCTAGGCAACATAATGCAGATATAAAAACAACCCAATAACATTAGTAGTGGAAATGTAGACACCATGTATGTTTTTCAGAAATTGACATAAAGCAACTAGAAGATGACGCTACGGTGGGGTATAAAGATCTCATCATGCAAAATCTAAATTATAAATGTAAAATTATTAAAACCACAATGTTCCTTTTAAATTAGTATTTGAAAAACATCACCTCCAGACCTTCAATGAAATATCAGCAAAGTGAGCGTTAGGAAGACTTTGAACTTAGAATCACTTAGAATATGCATTCTCGTAAGTTGCAAATACATCACATAAAGGATCAAAAGAAAGACAAAGTTCACAAGTAAATTCTGGAAATGAAGAAAAGAAGCTGGTAATGAACCAGAAAATAAAAACAAGACAAAGGTACAAAAGAGGATCTAAATAAGAATCTGAACTTGCTGAATCAGACTTTAAAAAAAAAAAAAAAAGAGTATGGCCATCGTGAGCAATGATATTGCCCTTGTAAAACATGCAGAGCTAATCCAGTGAATTAAATTTTCATTGGATTAGAAAAGATATTCGTTATAAAGATATCAAGGTCTTCTTACCAAATATTGGTTCTATATATTTAACTTTATAATTATGATGGATGATATTCCATGAATTCTTGGTAATATAAAGCATACATTGCATTGCATCTAAAGGTGTTGGGTTCAAAGCCTGGTATGAGTACCTTAAGCACACTTGCCTACCAACTTTATTCCAAACATGTTGAATTGCCTTACCCTCACAAATTATATTAAGTTTAATGTAAATAAAAAGCAAGGGAAAACGTAGTAAATGTTAATTATTAATTTAATTAAAATATAATTTTTTATATTTAATTTTTACAGACCATTTTTTCAAAACTTAATCCATAGTGGCTGTTACTTCTACGCCTTTAACTCCATAATTATAGGAGATGATATCCCATGAATTCTTGGGGAAAAATATAAAGGTAAATTTTACATAAAAAGCAAAATGAAGAAATTAGTTAAAGATAACTATTTTTTGAAGGTAACATCAGGTCAAGTTTGCTTAGGATATGCCCCTAGGCTGGCAGGCGCAAAGAGTTGCTGGTACTGAACTTTGAACCCAACACCATGAAGTACATATAAAAAGAAGAAATTAATTAAAGATAACTATTAATTTAACTAAAATATAATTTTTAGTACTTATTTTTTTTCGGACTTTTACTTTCCCATTTCTTCAGGAAATTTTCTACTGGTATTTCTATCCTTCATGAGTTTTATTTTCAGCATTTATAGTAACTATTGGAGAAATCCCTTTACCTCCAAAGCCTTTCACTTGTAAACTTCTTTTAACTGAAAAAAATGCTTCCACCAAATCGCTAAGAGAAGATCCACTACAAAATCATATTGTTTGGAATTATTGGGCTGTTTTTATGTTCCAGATTTCCCAGGACTTATATCCTGGCAGATTTTGAGTGAAGTAAGAACGGCAGATTATTGTTACTTGAAAACATCTAAATGTTAAGCATCAAACGTGAAATCAAATTTAATGGAATCCAATGAAACAATTTCCACATGGAATAGAATTTATTTTCCCTCGATGCTGAAAAATTTTCTGGCGTGTGATTATCTCTGTTTCTGAAACTATTGTGTGATTGTTCTTGTATTTCTATATCATTTTTATTCAATTCTGTGCCTGCCTACTTTTAAGTTATTTCAAACTCAGGATCCTTGTCTATATATATACCCGTGTTTTTGTGCAGATGTTTGAAATTTGCTGAATGTCTGTGTAGTGGAGCAGCTCAGGTGGGTCAGGGATGCTCTGATTCTTATGGCTTTTTTCCCAGCCTGCAACTGTCGAGACATCATAGTTCCACATCCTAGAACCCTATGTGAACCCAAGGAATTTCCTGCTTCATTTCCACTGGATGCTGGGTAACTTTCTTGTTCACATACATTATCGATGAATTTATTTTAGGAATTCAGTCAGGCCATTGCAAAAGATTAGAACTATATGTTCTTTCTTTCTTCTTTCTGTTAGTCTTAGATCTAACAATTTTTAAGATGAAGAACAGTTTTCATGTGCAAAAAATGGTAACAAAATTTTATCTATATATGAAGTTCCGCTGGTTTTTGCTCGATGTAGTCAGGATAAGGTCGAGATGATGAGGATGATTCCCATTGGTTTTCTATTTTCTTTATCAGCAACCAGCCACCTTCAGTGTTTTGTGTTTTGAGACTGTGGATGGGTTTTTGCAGGTTTATTTTGTGTAGTTCAGATGGGATCCTATGACAAAGCTTTAAATGGTTTCTACCTAATAATGATGTGTTAGGCAAGTGGTAAGACTCTTGATTTAAAAACTCCAAAGTTACGAGTTCTATTCTGGTGAGCAATGCTGACTTATAAGTTCTAATTTAACTATATATCTTAGGGGTAACTCTTTATTTTAAAAAAAAATGTCCCCAAAAAAATTGCTTAACTCTGCATGTATATATACACTCCTCCTAGGTATGTAAAGCACTTTTTACTATCATGCTTGTCTCTCAAATTGTAAGACCTGGGTAAAACTGTGGGCACAGCCACTCAAAAGAGATTAGGCTTTTATTCATTTACCAACCCTCCCAGGACCCTACCTTAGCAATATGAGCATTGAACCTCTGAGTGATCATCATTTTATGATTATACAGTATTTTGGGGTTTGATAATCACTTATTCAAGAGAGGTAGTCAGTTGTAAACATTAGGTCACTCAGTTGTAAACATTAGGTCAAATCACGTAAGTAAAAAGCAAAGCTGGAATACATGGGATAAATGCTATTATTGTCATGAATGGAATAATCACAAGAACCAGGACGAATGTGCTCAGAAATTCTATTTGTATCGCTGTTTTTAGTTCATGTATTGAGGTATATTTACTTATGTAATATTATCTTTTCTTATTTTAAAGTTATGATCACCTAAGAAAATTGCATTTTTCCCATTTCTTTCAATTTTCAGGGTAAAAGAGCACGTTCTGTAACCAGGGCAACCAAGGTGGATGCACTGTTCGGTTATTTCAGAGCTTTAACATTGAGCATGTTAGTGATTCCTACGGTTCCTTAGGCTTTCTAACTTAAATGAAGCTTAGATCCATGGTTTGGTATCTGCTAAAAAGCATACTATGAAATAGTCTTCTCATTGCAGGAAAGCCTACAAACAAGAGTTATGATTCCTATCAGAAATTGCCTTCTGGCACTCTTTGTTCGAGAACCTGTACGATAAGCCATATGTTTAAATTTAATCTCTAGATTTGTTTGCTTATTTTTCAAATCCAATCATGAAATAATCTGATTTGGGAATTTCTAATGTAATGGAAAGGTGGCAGAGAACCCATAGAGTATATTGGCCCAATGTGAAGCAAGTCTGGCACAATCACAAATAGTTAAGGATAAAACTCTGTAAAACCAAACAAGTGCAAGCCTTAGTGTTTGATGCATCCAGCGGAGCATCAGGTGTGAGTGCCCTGCCATGGCTGAGTGTTGCTGATTATCGAGTTCCCAAGGAAATAGGCAGAGCTCTATCTCAAGCCCAAATTGGCAAATTCCCATTAACATCACATCACCCTCACTCATCATCATCATCCTTTTAACCTTGTCTCAACAAAATGGGTTGGCTAAATGAGTTCTTTTTCACCACTTACCTCCTCTTTGAAGCACATCACCATCACTCAACTTTCTGAATCAAGAATAGCATCAAACCCAACAAACTGAGACCTCCATCCAAACTCTGCCTGCAAACACAGGTTTATCAGACTCCCCGCTCACTATTGGAGTACTAAAAAGATGAATGTAGGGGATAAACCTGCAGATTTCACGCACGAGATTCCAAGAGGAGATTCATTAGACTGCAGTAAGCACATGGAAGATGATGATGGCCAAAACGGCATTGCTCACTCAAGCAGAAGACATGTGTGTAAGAATTTGGAAGCTGAACGGAAGAGGAAGAAAACCAAGGAAAGGCTGTTTACTTTGAGGGCTTTGCACCATTTTCAAACACCAACTAAAAAAGAGAGTTAGAATGCACGATCATCTTATTCTCACCCTTCCCCACAATAGATGGCATAGAGGTAAGGTCAAATTGTATCATCCAAACATCAAGGAAAAGGCTGTTTACTAGAAAAGTTATTGGTTATGCCCTGCTTTAAAACGAAAAACAAAGAAAAAAAAAAACTCTATTTCACAATTTGGGTTTACATGCCTCAGAACTCTTATTTAGTCTGGTCAACAAAGCCAAAAATTGTTAATCACCAACTATTCTCCTCAGAATTTCATCAGTCATCCTCCTCAAAATCAATTCTATTTAAGCTATAAAGAAGTGAACAGTAAACATGCAAAAATTTAATAAATACATTTTTGGATGTCATACTTAGCTAGAAATCAAAAACTCTGTTTTCATTAAGATGATCCTGAAGAGTTTTCTGGTTTGGAACTCTAGGAGGAAACTGCAAATGCATAGCATCATCAAGCTTGATAGGAATGTGAGTAGCAACAAAAACAATTCCACCCTTCCTGCGGTGCTCTCCCATAACATGTTCCAAAAGCTTCACTCCCTCACTATCCAGACCTACAGACGGCTCATCCAATAGCCAAATTGGCCGAGGAACTGTCAATAATCTTGCAATTTGAAGCCTTTTCCGCTGACCCACAGACAAAACCTTGGCAGGTTCATTAAGGACATGCTTTAGACCCATGAACTCTAATGCTTTGCTTGACTTACCACGTCTGCCTTCTAAAATTTCCCAAAATTGTACATTTTCAAGTGCAGTGGACTTATCTTTTATTGCATCTTTAACAGCCAGCCAATGCAGCTCTACCCTATACAGATCATAGATGCTAGATTTTGTGACATCATGACCATTCCATAACAGTTGACCAGCAGAAGGCTTAATGAATCCTGCTAATACACGCAGAAATGTAGTCTTCCCAGAACCATTTGGGCCTGTTAATAACATAGCACCCCCATCGTGCATAGTCATATTGATATCTCGCAAAACAATTTGGCCCTGCCTCATGCATGAGAGCCTGCTAGCAAGAAGTTTGGGTAAGGGTGGTCCCCTCATCCTTACATATAGGTGAATCAAAGATGAATATCTGCCTGTCTTGTCAAATTTATCTGGAAAAGAATCTGAATTTTTGTTTAGAGAAGAAACCAATTTTGAAATTGCAAGAACTTCTCCCAGCCAAGGTTAAAAGGAAGCAATGCATTTATCCCTCTATCTCAAGCAGTTTCCAGTTATTTCCTTAGTCTGTTCCAAAAAAATAAAGACAAAAAACAGTAAAGGAATAATAAAAGAAAAGAGAACCTCAACCAACTTTCAGCAAATGTACTCCAAATTTTTGGTATCTATATTTGCAAATGCAGTGATATTCAATTTGCATTCAGCCTATTATCCAAGAAAAAAGATTCTGCTATGAACTCCCTTCAGCATATCCCTAGAACATTTTTATAGAGATGGATAAACAACCTGTTTTAAAAGCTTGTAAAGTTCTATCTGGAGTCTGCACAAAGTGTTCGTTAAACTTGCATGAAGTTTATTATTCTAAATATTGTTACATGAAGTTACAGTGAATGATTGAAAGTTACAGTTTCTCAGCCATGTAAGCAAGTTACTTTCAAAGTACCTCGTGTAACAAGTCTTGCATGACAAATTCAATATCTTCAGTGTTCACAGTATATTATAATTTACGAAGGTTACAACAGAGAAGTCCAGTTTACAAGCCTGAGACAGTTTTTCACGACTTATATCCAAAATGCTTTGGTTTATGTCAATTTGCAAAAGCAATCCAACTTTGCAACTATGTTGAGAAAGGGAAATCATATACATATCATGAAGCAAGAAAACAGTAGAGAAAACCATAATAATTTAAAATGACCCCTGAAATGCATGGTGAAGACTCGGCATAATTTACACCTCCGATAGGTGCATAACAATTACTTATCTTCAACTGCCACTGCTTTTTCAAACAATCAATGAATAAGATAAATCATAGTATTTAGTCAATCCTCACATGTCTTTAGACTGAGGCGACGTCCTTTATAATCAGACTCCTTGATCATTAGGATTTTAGTAATAAAATAACGTGTTAATTAAACATCTAAAAAACTCTTTAAAAACATTAAGGGTCAGCTTGGGCCGAAAGATGGTGATATTCGAATTATTATCACAATTGTTTCATGAAACTAATATTTAGTTCATCATTTGCTGCACCAACAACATCCTTTAACATACCGAAACACATAGAATGGGGGGGAAACAAGAAAGAAAGAACGAAAAAGAAAAAAAAGGTTTGAGAAATTATGCGCTACGTTTGGACTCTGGAGGAAGTAACAATTTCAGCGGTAAAATAGTGACAAAGTCACCATGAAACAGTGGCAAAATTGCGTCGCAAAGCAACCTGCTATTTTGGTTTAGGCCTACTTAAGATCCTGCAGTAAAACGAATATCACAAATTTATGAACAAAAACACGCAAAAAAAAATAAAAAAGCAGAAACAAAAATGTCCATAAATGCAACGCGAATAATGATCGAATATGTAAAACATCTCCTCGCAGAAAGTTCAGATAGGCAGGTGGGATTATTTATTCTCACGCGCTTCCGACGACATATCTCCAAAAAGGAATAAGAAACCGCAGAACCGATATAAGTTTAACCAATCGAAGCAAAGCAAAAGCGGCAAAGCTTTAAACTTTGAAATCCGAGGAAGAAAATCGCTTACTTCTTCTTGTGTCTATCAGCGGAGAGACGAAGATCCAACGTGAACGCTGAAGATTCAATGCTCCGCTCTGATATGTGAAGGGGATCCGAGGGGTCCGCTCGGCTTTCTCGGGTTCTGCTCGGTAACGTAGATTTCCAGGATCGCAAATTCATTTTTCAAAGGTAGAAATCATGGTTCGCATGAGCAGAAACTCAGAAAGAGTGTAAGAACATAACCTTGACGTTCAAAATCGTGCAAGTCGGCCATTTCTTCGACCCTTTGCTTTCCAAAGATTATGGTAGAAATAGAGTTTTCACAGATTTACCTGGTTAGCAAGTGAATAGATTCAGCTGTATAAATTATTTATCTGAAAGGAGAAGTGGGGTGTACCTATATGTTGGGATACATAAAGGATTACAAAGAAATATAATAATATTCTTAAATGTAATCTGAAATAGTAATTTTTTGTTTAATAAGACAATGAATTAATTATTTAAGCCATATATTAGGTGTTGGGGAGGGGTGTCAAACCTTAAAAATAATATTAATAATAAGCAAAACACCAAAAACAAATGGAAAGAAAAAACTTTCCAAATGTAGAAATGTCTACTCATATGAACAACCTTATAATTGATATGTTACATACCATAAGAGCAACCTCTTTCCTAACAAAACAATGAGCTAATCACTTGAGCCACCTATGCTTAGTTACATATAGCTAATAGAATACTTTTGTAAACAACCAAAACATAATAAAAATAGTCTAACTGAAACTATATGTACCCCACCACATATATCCAACACTATATTTTTATAGAACTTAAGTAAAAATATAATGGAATGCAAGATCAACATACATACCAAAATCAACCTTCATGGTAAACAAGGTAAAATATTTATTTGCTTTGTGGATTTTACTAAAGCTTTTGACTCTCTTATGAGAGAACAATTATGAAGTAGACTTATCAAACTTAAAGTTGATTCTAGTTTACTCAATGTGATTCAAAATTTATATATAGAAACAATTATCAAATTGAAAGATAAAGAAACTACACAATATTGTCAGTTTTATAGTAATTTAGCAAGGTTATCCTTTTTCACCAGCATTGTTTGACATTTTTATTGATGAACTAGAAGAGTGAATTAAAGGGTTACCTACAAATCTAAAACTAAAATTTTCTCTTACGCCCACTCAGACCCCTTGGAGCTATTGGACTAGTTTCAAGATCCTTTTCTATAAAATTTTTATGTTTTTAATCTATAACTTAGTGCTACCTAATAGAATTAAATGTGTGACTTTTAATATTTGAAGATGATGTAGCACTTAGGGCTACTAAGTCAAAACCTTTACCATAAATAATGCTGTTAAAGTAGATCAATCATGGATATGACTTTTAATATTTGAAGATGATGTAGCACCAATAGCAAATTCAGAAATAGGGTTAAAAGCAATAAGTATCCAATATTATATCAGGCAAGATGGAGAGATGCATATATATCTTTTATGATATCATGGACAAATTTTTTAAAATTTTAATTTTTTTTTGTTTGGACTTTCCAAAATGCTAACAGATTGGATATTTACAACTCTCTTTCTTTTTTCTTCTTGTTCCTTCACTAAATCACACAAAGTTTCAAACCATTAAGGAATTGTTTTAACAACAATTTCATGCCTTATAATTATAACACAGTTTCTTGATTTGATTTAGAGTTTAAAGTTTTAATCATTATTTTTTGCTCTATAATTTATTCTACTATCATTTGTTGCTGTGTCATTATAGCTTCTAGTTGATTAGATATTGTCTCTTGCTTTGAAGCTATGATGTTTACTAAACATAGAGATTTTTAAAGTTACTATTATGCTGATTCATCACTATTGTTTATTCTTTCATTAGCATCTTTTGCTTCTTTGGTGTTTCTTTTTGTTTCTACATTCATTTACAAATCATTTTCTGATTCAAGATAAACATTTCTTATGTATCTTTAATAGCTTTTTGTCTTTTAAATAAGGCTTTTAGTTGAACAACAATATCATGTATTTCCTACTTAGTTTCTAGTATAGTATCTTTAATGAATTCAAGAAATGAAAACCTCTCTACTAGTTATCAATGAAGAAGCAAAATCCTCCTCAAAAAACCCTACATGAAAAGTCCTTTACAAAGTCTTGGATAACTCATTACAAGGTCTCAGAAAATTCTTTGCATTTAAAATACCTCTACAAAGTCTAAGAAAACATTTTGCAAAGCCCTAGATCCTTTATACTATACCGATTGTTGCTTATTTGAAGCAACTTTCATGTAATGGTTGTAGCAAGTGGTGTGATTTTCAAATTAGAAATCTATCAAAATGATATAATTGATGGTGTTGTAGGCGAACTCCACCAATGTTAGT
This sequence comes from Gnetum montanum, assembly GCA_015680685.1. Classification (NCBI taxonomy): domain Eukaryota; kingdom Viridiplantae; phylum Streptophyta; class Gnetopsida; order Gnetales; family Gnetaceae; genus Gnetum; species Gnetum montanum. Next base: position 292,699 of record MNCI01015694.1, on the reverse strand, counting down.
CCCAATCTTAGATATGACAAGAAGAGGATTAGCGTTAGGTTAGCAATAGGTTGTAAGACCTTATTAATTGTCATGGATGAGTTTTTTTTTTTTTTTTTTTTTCAGATTTTGCAAATGTTAGGACATTTCCCATGTGTGATTTGCAACCATCACAAGGCTTATTTACTATGGAAAATGGGCAAGGACTTACTAAGTCATCCTCCAGAAATGATGTTTAACATTGTTGCCTAGATGTTGTGAACAGTAGACAAGGGTTCTCACACCATAAACATGTGTGGGTAAAAAAGTAAGTCTAGCTACAAAAATTTTGGATGATAACTTGGAACATTGGCACCCTTAATAAAATAACCTCTAAAATTATCGATGCCATAAAAAGACAGAGAATTGCCTACCTCTAAGAAATAAGATGAAAATGGGAGAAAGCTAAAGATTTAAGCTAGGGTTACAAACTCTTCTACTCGAGAAAAAAAATCACCAAAATGGAGTAGACATCATCATTGATTCATCTATCAAAGATAAAGTGATACAAGTATACCACCGTGGTGATCAAATTATGGACAACAAACTTATGCTTGGAAATAAGATCATTAACATCATTAGTGTATATGCTTCATAAATTGGCTTAAAAATTTTCATCATGCAAGATTTTTGGAATTTTATGGATTATGTGCTTCAAGAAATACCTCAACAAGAAAGCATATTCATTGTAGAGAATTTTAATGATCATGTTAAATCTATGAAAATATGATATGATAGGAATTATGGAGGATATGGATTTTGATGAGTCATGTTTTGCAGGGCTGTGATATCGAGTATCCAATATTGAGGCATAACCTTCGATGTTAGGCATCCAGTATCACCCCTTTTGTGTTAGCCTATAAATACCACACTTGGGTGCACAGTTGGGATATAGATTTTAGATAGCTTTTTCCTAGATTTCAAAGTAGTTAGAATTTTGTTAGTTTGTTTTCCAGTGCATGACCATAGTGTGATGTTAAGTGATTGTACGACTTCCTTATTTGAGTGTGATGTACTTGGATGCGTTACATGATCGGCAATAAAGATTGAGATTACTTTTATCATTGTAGCATCCACTTAGATTTATTATTGATTTTAATTGTTTAATTATTTACTATTCTCCTTAGTTAATGTTTCCATTTATTGCTCTTAATTATTCCTTTCATTAAGTGGAATGAGTACGACTCATCGCAAGTGCTTAAGTGTAATTACTTAGTAACCTAGCAGTGTATCGTTTGGTAAGCCTAGTGATGTGCACTTGGTAATCCCAGTGGTAGTTACGCAAACTCCAAGGCCTATGAGGATAGTTAGGAACAGATGCTCATCACATGTAGGCTAGTTTAAATTTTATTTTTCATTGTTAATTAGCTTAATTAATTAATATCTTTATTATCATTAGGAATAGCTTAGGGCTAGACAACATCAATCATCATATGCCTTGCTTTGGACTAAACCATACGTAACAAGCTACCACTAGTTCAAGTGAGAAGACAATGAATTGCGATCAAGGTATAACGATTTAGATGCACAACTAGTCCCATCCATGGAATTTAACTAGATCATGTGTGAATACTTGTGATTCGTATGGTTGGACATAGGGGTACCTCACTGCTCATCATTGCAGCCATTGCTAGAGATGGTGCTAGTTATCTAGATTAGTTATATTATGCATGATCGCTATAAATATATTAATGATATATCTTTCAAAAAATATTAAATCACACACATCATTAACTAAAAACAATGTTTCTTTGATAAGGAAACGATAATGCATTGTATGGTGAGAACATTCATTAGAGAACTAATGAGATATATGTTGAAGAAAATTGGAGTGACCAAACTTATGCAGGGGTTTCATATGTTCATGACCATCCCAATGACACTCAAAGACTACATTCACCTAAGGTAGATAACCCTAGAGGAGATTAAGTAAGTCCTAGACTAGGGGAGGCCTCAAGGCCTAGGACCTCCTCTAAACCTAAACAATATAAATAAAGGGACCATGGGAAGAACTATCGAAGTCATGGTGATTCTCCTAGTTCCTCATCTTTCTCTTCTTCTTCAATGTCTAGTTCTGACGAACATAAACGTAGGTATAGAGATATAGCTCCACTATGGGGTCAAAATAAAAATAGAAATCGAACCCATAGGAAAAATCAAAGACATCAACATGAACATAAATAAAATAATCATCGTCAAATAAATAGAAATAGAAATTTTCCTCACAACATGTCTGATGATGATGAACCCTTGTTGGCCACTAAGAGCCTGATGCTAATCATAGAGGCAGTTAAGATATCTCATAGGCATTGCAAAGAAAGTTATCTACCTAGGCTTGATATGAATAATATCTCTAAATTTACAAGAGGCTATGATTCGAATCCACAACATCATTTACAAGCCTTCCATGATGCCTGTGCCTTCTACAACATTGAAAGTGGGTGGGAAAAGCTTAAGCTCTTTCCTAGGACACTAATTAATAGAGCCAAAGTGTGGTATAGATCATTGAAACCAAATTTAATCTGATAGTGGTTCACAATGTTGGAACTCTTCAACAAGAAATACCAAACCTATGAGAGGGTGTTCAACTTAAGGAGACAAATCCAAGGATGGAGACGAGAACAATGTGAACCCTTGGACATGGCCTTAGATAGATATTATTCTTTGTTGAATAGATGCCCAGGCCATGGTTTCTTTGAGGAAGAGTAACTTTTCCACATCATAGATGGGCTTTGTAATGAAGCGAGAGAGACCCTTGGGATGTATGCTCTAGGCCAATTATATGAGCTACAAACCCATTAGATTTGAGAGCGAATTGAGCATGTGGAAAAAGAGGAAGGAGAGCTATGAAAATGAGAGAATTTTGACAAATATCATTGGGACCCAAGTCTTCAAAAGAAAAAGGTCCACATCTATGATAAGATGATTTTGTGACAAACCTTGTCGATACAAAAGTTTATTGATGAACTTGAAGTGAAGTTTGATAGGATGTTGGACTAGATAAATGACAAAGTTACAACTTTTGTAGTAATCGTAGAAGAGAAGGTAATGCAAAATGAACTAGGTGATCACAATAAATGGAGGAAGAAGAGCCAGGAATCAACTAAGAACACTTATCGGCAAATAGGGAAAATGGTTGAAGAAAGCGAGGCTATCGACTCAACCACAGAGAAAGATGACAGATGTGGCATCTGCATATATGACCACTCAAAAGACCATTTCCTAGTCGTGTTGCATCTACATGAGTATTGGGATTTTGCATCAAATCCCAAATTTGTATAGAAGCACATGCCCAGGAAATTACCTTTTCCACAAGGTATTTATAGATAGTCCTACAACCAATCGTACTATCCTAGGGTGACTTATTACCAACCTCAACACTATCATTAATTACAGTGGTGACATCCACAGGCATGGGGGAGGCCATCACCAAACCAACCTTACCCTTACTACTAGCCAAAACTGTATGGTTATTATGTTCAACAACCTATTTCCCCAACTAGTTCTACATCCTCTACTTCAAATCGCTACTATCACTCTCTCAAGTATCATCAACCCATGACATCTCCTGAAGGATCACCACCTCACACTTCTTATCCTCCATCCTATCCTTAATATTCTCATACTCCACTCCATCACATGCCACTACCAACAACATAGGAGGGTTCAACACCACAACATCAACAAACGAATGCCACTTGTGCTATGAATATGCATAGACATGCTAATGCTCATAGGCATCCACCATAATCTCAGAAATGTTCCTTCTTCAAGATGACTCCCATGCCTAAGTGCAACACTCATGGACCTACTACATCATCCAAACCAACACAATGCTAATCTAATGCAACACCTTCCCTTTCCCAATCAACATCCTTTGATCCTATGCAAGGGCTACCATCCATTGTTGCTTCAACATCTAACAGAAGCAATGAATCTAGCATTGTGAGGAGACAAATGAATCCATGCATATATAATTGTGATCAAGGGTGCAATCATGGGCCACACATTTGCAACGTTGACACAACTCATACTCTGACCCACCAAACAATTAACGACCAAGTGTATGAATAGTAACTTGTCTATGCAACTACCACTAAACCAAGAGACACCTAGTGGCTTGGAAATTAAGGGTTAACACTATTTTACAAATGCATGAAGCCTACCTATCCACTTATTAATTCTTATCATGATCAAATGCTTAGTTGTGGGGGAAACACCCCATCCTAAGATTCAGAATTAATAGGTGTTTTTCATCTTTTTTTTTTACAATTTTTTATCATTTTCTTATTTCTTGACACAAATTTTTCCTTACCTTTTCAACTTTTTCCACATTTTGTTTTCATTCCCTTTGTCAGTAATCTAGCTTGTGAATAAAAATGATCATGTAGCCCATTGAGGTGAGTTTTTCTCTGTGTTGTCAAGTCATAAAGGATTGATTATTTGGACAGTGAGGCCACGTCATCCATCCATTCATTCCATTAATAAGAGGTGTTTGCCCTGGTCATAATGATATTCTTTTCCATCATCAAACTAAAAACAAATTTGTAATCATTATGCCTAGATAGAAAAGTGTAGAACCATGAGGGAATGTGAAGGGTGTGACATCAAGGAAATTTGTGGATTCTCTTTGAACACTTTTGTATGTTCTATCAGGTTGCTAAGGTTGTAATTATATTCATGTAGATCTAATGAAAAATGGGAGTAAGAGTAACATAAAAGGGCATTGAATAAATTTCTAAGGGTCCCACTAGAAAGACATGTTACCCATGCCTAAAGTTGGTGGCTTTTTAGAATTTATCAAAAAAAAAAAGCACACACACACACATAGAAAGAGAGTGCCATGAATAAACTCTTCCCTTGGACAAAACGCTAAGTGATGCTACTCCTTGCAACTATGGTAATCTTATGGTTGTCAAATGAAGTGATGAAATAATGCAATGTCACTGGAATATGGTTTGGACTTGGTTTGAATCTTGGAAAGAATAGTTAATGATTACTTAACCATTAATAACACGCAAGGATTCATTATGCCTATGGTAAGACACCTCATGTCCCAATTCCTGCAATCCCTTCTAAAATCCATCTCATCTCACTATTTGTAGAATCCTAACTTGTAGTTTTGTGTAACATAGAGATAGTTTCTCAAATTGGTGGTTTTAACATGTGTGTTTTGTTTCATAGGTATGCATTGTATTCAACCCCTTTAGTGCCTACAGACATTTTTAGGTGTGGTTATACAAGGGCATTATGGGCTCAAGGCTACTTTGGAGAGGACCCACTTGTATAACTGTTGTGACTTGTACTTGTTTGACACAACCACATTATCTTAAACCTTCCAAGTGCATAAATGTTAAATTCAATGCTTTCCCTTATCATATAATCGATTCGTTCTACACCATAGATCTAATACCCCTTTTCTTAAGTCTTCAAAAGCTTTTAATGCCTACGATTTTGTCTTCTAACATATACTAGTGCCTATATATGAATTCTCATTTACCCCAAAACTTTGGATTTTACCTAAAACCCTTCCATCTATCACAAAGCTTTATTTTCCATGGTGAATGACCTCTTAATATGCATATTCAAGTACCTTGATATCAACTACCTGATATTAGGTCATCCTTGATGTTGGATACTCAATATCAGGTCCATAAAAGCTATATATATGATCCCTGCAATGCTCCAAAATCCGTTATCATCATTTGCAGCTAGGGAAGTTTCTAAATTTTTCTCTCTCAACTTAGAGCTTTATGCAACCAACTTCCACACTTGATATCTTGCTTCATACCACTTCGATTTTCATGGTTTTTGAACCTAGTTGAACCCAGAGTGTTCAATTTAGTTGGGGGAGGGTGTTTGCATGGAAAAATTGTGTTGAGTTTTCAAAATTTGCTATTGCCTAGGAGGTATTATGAGGTGACGAGTCCTAATATCACACCCTCAATATCGGATACACAATATTGAAGGTGCCAAAGCGATATCAAACATGTGATGTCGGAACTTGTCTCGTTGCCTATAAATAAGAGACCTAGGCACTTGGTTTTGCAGTTAGTTTTTAGTCCCTTAGCCGAACTCTTGTAGTTTTTCCTTTCCAGAGTTAGAATTATTTCTAAGTGCCCATAGTAGGAGTCATAAAGTGAATGGATCNTGATAAACCTTGCATCATTCAGAATAGCTTAATTATTGCATTTCATGTTATTTACTGTTATTCAATGCTTTCAATAGTTAATTAATGTTATTTTCATCGAACCATTAATTATCAATTATCAATGAATTAGCACACTCGGCACAACCACTTCAAGCATACATGGAACACTTGGTAACCCAGTAACGACTAGCATTTGGTAATCCCAGTAGTGTTACACTAGTTCAGGATGCGTCTGGCAAGTGGGAACGGATGCGTTCAGAAAGTGGAAATGGATGTTGGTGTTAGGACTAGTTAGAGCATAGTTGATTAGTTAAATCAAATTAGTTACTAAATTATTTCATTTCCCCCTTTTAATCACCAAGAACATAAAACATAAAAAGCATAAAAATCATATACCTCAAGTTTACTTAATCATACAATTGTGCCTTACAAGTAAGCTTGGGAAGACAATGATCACATAACCCATCCTTGTTCTGTGTAAGCGCATAAGCACCTAATCCTGGGAGTTCAACCAGATCATGCGTGAATGCTCGTATTCATATGGTTGGGCATAGGGGTACCTCGCTGCTCATCATTGGCACTGTTGTTGGGGATTTTTTTGTTTGTGCATTGATTAGAACTTAGGAAATCCTTCCATCATTGGAATAAACCCTTAGGGTTAGTTATTCTACAACCATCGAAAAAGAATTTTGCACACTGAATAATCAATCATGTATCCTTCTTTTTATGAGAGTGCTTCAACACCTAGGTCTGATACCATGAATAATCGGAGGCAGAGTGCACAAGATAATCTACCAGTACCCCAACAGTTTTGCTTGGTATACGCTCATCCCAATGAGTATGTACTAGAATTTACCTTTATCCTCCACTAGGATGAATAGTTGCGATGGCATGATTTAGAAGGTAACATAGTGTTACCTCATAATCATTCAATCCCAAGCATGCTTCTTCGTGCCCTCACATGAATTAGTATGCATCAATTACAATCAAAGTACATTGTGCATGAACAAGATTTAAGAGATTATCGACCCATGGAGGCACAATGCCAAAGGGACCTACAATAGGAGAGACATTGCAAATCTATGAAGGGAAAGTGGTCTCAGGATGTCTCGTATGTCCTAAGTGAAAATGAGGGTGGTGAACCTGTCTTGGGAGGTTTTCCACAAAACAATGTTCCTCTCGTTGACTTTGGTCAAGGAGTTGTGTATAAGAATCTTCACTCAGCTATTCATAACCTAGGTTCTGAACCAATAGGCACAAAGGGCCCAAAAAAGGAACACAAACTTGTGACAATGATAGACATTCTGATTGTAACTGTGACCGAGGTTGTGACCACCAAAGAGAAAGCGACAGGTGCCTTCACGGTGCCAGTTTGCCTTCCTCTTCACCTTCATCATCTCCTTCACCCTCTTCTTTGGGATTTGAATGTAATCGCAAAGGATGAGACCATGAGGATAATGGTAGGCGAAATAGAGATCATAGACAAAACAGTCGAGAAAGGGAATGAGGGCATTCTAGAGAAACACATCATGAAAGAAGGGAGAGTAGGGAACAACATAGGCATCATAGACACCATAGATAATACGATCATGATGAATCCCTACTTGCCACCCGAAGTATGTTAGATATAACAGAGGCTGTTAGGATTCCAACAAGGCATCAGAAGGATAATAGGATCGAAAGACTAGACATGAATAACATCCCATGATTTGAAGGAGGATATAGTGTTGATCCTCAAAACCATTTACAAGCATTCCACGATGCATGTGCCTTACAAAATATAGAAAATGAGTGGCAAAAACTAAAGTTGGTCCCACAGACATTGATCAAGGAAGCAAGAAGCTGGTACTGGTCCTTAGAACCAGAATCCATTCATCGGTGGAGTACCATGTTAGACCTATTCAACGATAAGTATCAAACGTACTCCCAAGTGTCCAACCTACGTAAGAAAATCCAAGGATGGAAACAAGGAGGACACAAACCCTTAGATGCTGTCATGGGCCGATATTATACCTTATTACATCATTGCCTCAGCCATGGTTACTCACAAAAAGAACAACTACGCCATCTTGTGGATGGGCTTAGGTACGAAATGCGAAGAACCCTTGTGACTTATGCCCAAGGAAGGCTATCCAAGCTCAGAGGCCACCAAATACAAAGATTGTCGGAGCAAGTTGCCAAGGAGGAAGGCAAGTTAAGGAAAAGAGAAAGTGCGGAGAAGTACAATAGAGATCCTTCCCTCCAAAAGAAGGAAATTAGATTTTGCAAAGATGAAGAAGAGTCACCACTTGAAGAGATGGTGAATAGAAAGACTTTGCCCATTCAAAAATTTGCATCAAAAGTATCAGCAAAGGTGGATCAAATGTGGAACTCCCTAGATGATAAATTTCAAATTATTCTAAAAATAGTAGAGAAGTCTAGAGAACAAAGTAGTGACTGAGAGAGAAGGAAAAAGAAAGAAGCTGAGTATGCATGTAACAAGGGTAAGGGCAAAGTTGCCGCCATTGAAGAGGTTGTGGATTCAGACATAGATAGTGATGGCGGATGTGAGATTTTCCAATATGACCATCCTAAGGGCTACTACCCAATAGTGTCACATCTATAAGAGTCTGGGGTGTATGCATTAAAGCCATGATTAAATAGATGGCAAACACCTAGAAGGTTATCTTATCCTCAAGGTAACCCAAGGCAGTTGCACCAACCCTTGACATATTATTTGAGTGGAGCTCCACCACAACCAAATGAATAGTATCAATAGTGGCAACACCAACAATCATGGGGGATGCCACTACCATGTCAAAAATACCCTTATTGTCAACCTAACCCATATGGGTATTACATTCAGTAGCCAATCTCTCCACGTGACTCTACTATTCATGTTGCTCCTCAGCCTTACTACCAGATCCATGAGTACTATAGAACTCCTTCTCCCATGATTGATGTTCCACATACGTACTATCCTTCTCATCTGACTACACCTCTTCCGTCCTTAGCTCCATTACCACCTGCTCCAACTATGCAAGGTGAGCTTCCTGCCTAGTCACAGCAACGTAACGCTGCAAGGGCTATCAATCCTCAACCTAATGTTGGTTCAGACAATCAACCAAAGTAAAGACCTTTCATTAGAACCAATAGTCCAACCAAGTCCTTACAACCACAAGCAACTAATTCTCCAAATGTATCATCATCATTCGAATCTTCGAAGCTTCCTTCGAATTAAAAACCACACTCAACGCACACTATCATGTTAACTCATGCCATCATAGACTAGATCAAAGCTGGCCATCTTCCTAGGAAATTCTCTAATCCTAGAAGTCCTCTTATATATTTGCAAATCGCTAGCCGTGCAAAGATCTTTTGGATTCAGGTTCTGGTGTTATCTTAATCTCTCAAGAAATGTACAAAGCTTGGAACCTACCTCCACTAAAAAAGAGTAACATTCATTTAGAATTGGTCAACCAATCCATCACTGTCCATTAGGACTAGTGGAGGACACAGTTACCACTATTTGTGGATGGTTGTATCCAGCTGATTTCCTAGTGATCCAAGTCAACAACTATAAGGGGAACTTCTAAATCATAATGGGAAGAGCATGGCTAAGTATGATTGATGTGCACCTAGGAATACATGATCTTTCCTTAGAAATATCAAAAGAAAATATGTTTGGAAATATTGAGAAGAAGAAAGTTCCATGCATCGCATATAGTGACATAGGGTGTAATTGCATGCAGAAGTCCTGGTTTGTACAATGCTTAACATTGCCTACATGCAACCAGTGTGCACAAATAACTGATGTACAAAGATGCCTGTATGCAGTAGCCACAAGATAGAAAGGCACCCAATGGCTAACAGCTGACCGAGAGAGCAATTCAACTCTATGCATGAAACCAACTGAGAGCTTGACTTGCACCTATATCGATAGCATAGATACATTAGAGCAAGTCCATCATCCACTTCCAAGTCTTGACATCAAAAATATCAACTAGGGGAAGTTGGAAATCCCTGATGAGTTTAAGCAAGAGCCCCTTGATTTAAAATCATTGCCCACTAGTATGGAGTACACATTTCTCAAGAATGGAAAATCGGTAATCATTAATGCTAAGCTCACTCCTCACAAAAAGAAAGAAAAAAAATGGTTGAAAGCCTTTGCTTGGTCATATCCCAAATTAATAGGAATAGATCCTAGGATATGCCAACATAGAATTTACACTGACCCCTCTATGAAGCCTCAATGACAACCACAAAGATGACTAAACCCAAAGCTTAAGGAAGTAGTTAAAGAAGAAATTGAACAACTTCTAAAAGCCAGGTTCATCTACCCCATTATTGATAGTGAATGGGTTAGTCCATTAGTCATTATGCCTAAAAAGGAAGGTAAATGGAGGGTGTGTATAGAATTTAGGCTACTGAACATGGTAACATTTAAAGATCATTTCCCTTGCCATTCGTTGACCAAGTCTTGGATACCATTGCAAGGCATTGCTATTATAGTTTTCTGGATGGTTACAGTGGGTACAATCAAATTCAAATAGCACCAGAAGACCAAGCCAAGACTACGTTCACGAGTCCTTGGGAAATATTTGCATATAGGAAGATGCTGTTTGGCTTGTGCAATGCTCCAACAATGTTTCAATGCTTGGTTCTAAGTATATTTTAGCAACAAATAGGAAGTGGCGTGGAGGCTTTTATGGTTGATTTATCCACCTACGGAGCATACTTTGAACAAGCATTGGACCAATTAGAGTAAGTGCTAAAACAATGTGTTGAAACCAACCTAAGGCTCAATTGGTAGAAAAGCCATTTAATGGTCTAAGAGGGCATTGTATTAGGGCAAAAAATTTCACAAATAAGGATAAAGGTAGATCCTAAGAAAATTAAATTTATCCAAGGAATCACTTGTCAACCTGAAACTATAAAAGATGTTTGATCATTCCTTGGACATACTGGCTATTATAGATGCTTCATCGAGAATTTTTCAAAGATTGCAAAACCGTTGGTGGAATTAATGAAAAAGGATGTACCCTTTGAATGGACCATGGAATGTGAGTTAGCTTTTTAAATCCTAAAGTAGAATCTTGTAGAAACACCCATTCTACAAGCTCCTAACTGGTCTAGACCATTCCACATAATAACCAACGCGTCCAATTTTTCTTTAGGAGCCATACTTACATAGTTAGATGACCAAAAACATCCTTATTACATTCACTATGCAAGTCGAAGTATTGTTGGTGCACAACTCAACTATACCATAACAGAAAAAGAATTAATGGCCATGGTGTTTACACTAGAGAAATTTAGGCACTATGTACTAGGCTATAAGATATTTATACATACAGATCATAGTCCAATTTGGTTCCTTATGAATAAACCAATGGTGAGCCCTCGCATCATACGATGGCTTATGATCTTACAAGAGTTTGACCTCATGATGATAGATCACAAGGGCACTAAGAATGTTGTTGCCGATCATTTATCTTGGTTGTGATGGGACAAAAAAGAGGATGAATACCAAATTTTTGATCACGTCCCTAATGAACTCTTTGTAGGTGTAATAAATGATTAATCACCCATAGATACAAATTGGTATAGTAGCATTCTTACTTATCTTCTCACACAAGAAACACCATAAGAGCTTGACATTAGAAAGAAACAACATTTTCTCCACTAAGTCAAGCATTTCATGGAGATCAATGGACATCTTTACAAGGTGTGTTCTGATGGCTTGGTTCGATGGTGTGTTCCCGATGTAGATCAATTAAGAGTTCTCCAAGATGCTCATGAAGGCCCTTGTGGGGGTCATTACGATGGGAGATGAACAACCATTAAAATCTTGCTTGTAGGATATTATTGGCCTACATTGTTCTGGGATGCTCATCATTTCATCCAATCTTGTGAGTGCTACTAATGCAATGGGGGAATGACTGCTAGAATGGAGGGTCCACAACAATGGATTCAACCTTTAGAACCTTTCAACATATGGGGTACTGATTTTATGGGGCCTATTACACCAATGTCCAATGGAAAAGCCTACATTATTGTTGCTGTTGACTATTTTACAAAGTGGGCAGAAGTAGCTACTGTTATTGACTGTACATCATCGACTGCTACATGATTTGTTTAACAAAAAATTGTAAACAGGTTTGGCATGCCTTGTGCACTTATTTTTGATAATGATACACATTTTACAGGTGTGACTTTTTCAAAATTAAGGCAACTCTTAGGAGTTGAGCATAAGTTGACTACACCATATCATCCTCAAGCAAATGGTCAAGTTGAAGTCACCAATAGGGAGATCACAAAAATATGGACATGAACCATTAGCAAATATAGGTGAGACTAGAGTGCCAAACTGAACGATTCTGTTTAGGCATACCACTCCACATGGAATCTCCCTATAGGCTATTCTCCCTATAAGTTAGTGTATGGTAAACTTCCAACACATCCTATCCAAGCTAAGCTCCGTACACTATCTATAATATGTGACCTCAACCTTGACCTCATTCTAGCACAGAAAGAATGGTTAATGAAGCTTAACTTACTAGATAAAAATCAATTAGCCACCTTGTCATCCAACGAATTGCATAAGGCCTTCAACAAGCAATGTCATGACCTAAGAATTAGAAAAGTTACATGCCAACCAGGAGATAAGGTTCTTTATTGAAATCTTGCACATGTGCCACAACGAACTAAATTTCAAACACTATGGGAAGGACCTTATATCATTCATGAAACTTTTCCTTTAGGGGCCATGATGATCTATAAACCTAAAAGCCCAGATAGGAAATTATTAGTCAACATCCAGCAAACCAAACCTTTCCATGAACCTAAAATGGCCAGTACTAACACTACCTCTATTAATGGACAACCTTGCTCATTATTTCAGATCTCCTCCTGCCAACTTAGTTGTGGGGGAGATGGCCACCAATGCTAACCATTCTAAGCCCTTAGTTTCCTTTGTCTTTTTTGTTTTACACATTCTTTATCTCTACTTGTTTTTGTTTTACACCATCGTTAACATTTTTACTATTTATTTCTCTATTACATTTTGTTTGAATTACTCTCATTCGTCGTATAATAAGTGCTCGTGATGGTGGATTGTACTATAATGGTGTTGATTGCTAATGTTTGGTTTTTACCTTTGACTTTTAATGTTGATGCTAAGATATAGTTTCTTTTGATAAAATAGGTAATGGATCCACGTCATCCATTCATCCATACAACTCTATGGTCTCCCTTTATTTTGGAAATGTACTGTCCCTTTTTCTAAGCAAACTTATTGATGAATTGGTGGCTTGGTATTCTTCAAACCAAGGAAAGATTAAAATGGATTGAAAAAGGTGTGACTTCAAGGGGATTCAACACATTTGTGTTGGCTATTCTCTTGGGTACTTGGATGTTTTTCATAGGTTTTCTACCATTCCACTATTGACCAATATTAGGAAGTTGACTAAATCAAATAAGTCTTTGCATGATGTGGTTCTTACTTAAAAAAAAAAACAACTGGTGAGAATTCAAAGCACATCCCTTAGACATAATAAAGGAACACAGGCTACAAGAACGAGTTATGGCATTGGAAAGACATGTTAACCATGCCTAAAGGTTCCCTCTAACTAAGGCCCTTTCTTAGTTCCTACTTCTCTATTCTTCTCTTGTTGGAATGGTGGTGGCTCTATCAAAGCATCCTTGCTACTTCAGGAGGATGGCTTGGTCAACTGTGTTGATGTGAGGTCATTGGATGTGGTTAGTTTTAATATGGATTTGGGCTGAGTTTTATTAAGTCACCTTAACCACATGATACACAAGGGACTTTACATAACCTTGACTTTGGGATTCCATTTTGTTCTCTCTTCTCATTCCATATTGCTTCTCGTATTTGACCTCATTGTCAATTTTATGATTAGTCTATATCTTGGTTGACACATTATTTTTCTTTGGTAAATTTTTGAGGGTAAGTTCTTAACCATTGTTTCCATATGTCATTCTTAGATCCTACGCACTCTTTGGTTTGTGGGTTTATTAGGGCATTAAGGGCATGAGCCTGCTTTGGGGAGGACCCACTAGCATTCCTATTTGGTGCAATTATTAAGTTCTTTCTCTTAAACATTTCTTCCAATCAACTATTTCTCATTCACCCCATCCATGACATCCATTTTTGTTTTTGTTTTAGTGGCTTCACCATTGTTATTCCTCTTATCTTCTTTTTTCTTTCATTTTCCATCTTATTGCTATCGGAGGTTCACTCTTAGTCGTGGGGGCCCTGTCACAATTTTTTCATTCCATTACTTATCTTACCTCTACACCTGCGATAGTTATTAGTTACAAACCTTTGACCCAGTACCTTCCATACCCATAACCTAGCCAATGTACCTCATATCAAGGCAAGGTATCAATTATATTATATCTTATCTATCCTTGCTAATTCGTGACTGTGTTGTGTATGCAGATGGTGATCACATGAACAATGGACTGGGATAGGAGGGAGCACTTAGGATGGACTGGAGCAAGAGCATTTACGCAAGGAACATGCTTAATCATGTGGCCATGGATGAACAACAATGTGCACACTTTTGACATCGGCAACAACGTGCCTCATTTTCTTTTCTCTCTGTCTCTCTTTAAGCTATCAAATGAGGGTCTAGATGTCATCTATGTATAGTGTTCACCAAAATGGTTATGAACACCAATGCTGTAATATGTTTGTCGATCCATTCACCGTGCACTTGAGTCTATCATTTCATGTCACCGTCAGTCATCATTCAATCAGTAATCCCATACCTTCCCAATATTTTGTAAAGAACTTTAGGATTAGTTTTTATTTAGTTGTGGGGGTATGATGAGTTCCAATATTGCACCCTTGATATTGGATCCATTATATTGGACCTTTGATATTGGATACATGATATCAAAGGTGTCAAAGCGATATCGGACATGTGATGTCGGAACCTGTCTCGTTGCCTATAAATAAGAGATTGGGGCACTTGGTTTGGCAATTAGTTTTTAGTCCCTTAGCCAGACTCTTGCAGTTTTTCCTTTCTAGAGTTAGAAATATTTTTGAGTGCCCACAGTAGGAGTCATAAAGTGAATGGATCTTTATTTGAGCATTGTGTACCTGACCATACCTTGTGTCTAGAAATAAAGATGAACTTTGTGATAAACCTTGCAACATTTAGAATAGCTTAATTGTTGCATTTCATGTTATTTACTATTATTTGATGCTTTCAATAGTTAATTAATGTCATTTTCATTAAACCATTAATTATCAATTATCAATGAATTAGCACACTTGGCACAACCACTTTGAGCATACGTGGAACACTTGGTAACCCAATAACGACTAGCGTTTGGTAATCCTAGTAGTGTTACACTAGTTAAGGATGTGTTCGGCAAGTGGGAATGGATGTTGGTGTTAGGACTAGTTAGAGCATAGTTGATTAGTTAAATCAAATTAGTTACTAAATTATTTCATTTCCCCCTTTTAAGCACCAAGAACATAAAACATAAAAAGCATAAAAATCATATACCTCAAGTTTACTTAATCATACAATTATGCCTTACAAGTAAGCTTGGGAAGATAATGATCGCATAACCCATCCTTGTTTTGTGTAAGCACATAAGCACCTAATCCTTGGAGTTTGATGAGATCGTGCATGAACGCTCGTATTCATATGGTTGGGTGTAGGGGTATCTTGCCGCTCATCATGAGGGTAAGAATTTTAAAAACCTTAAGTGTTTTAATGAAAAATCAATTGTATGAATGTCAAAAACTCTAATTCTCTCACCTAAGGGATCATAACCATCATTTTTAGCCATACATAAGGAAAAAGAGGCCAATTGTGAAACATCATAAAAGAAATTAATACTTTTTGGGCATTTTTCTAACTCTACAATCATATGAACTAAAGAACTTAATAGAACTAAGGTCATGAGTAAGGTATAAACCTGTTAATGATAAATGACAACATCTTAGTAACATCAAACTCTTAATTGATTACAGATGGCCCGAAAAAGAGGAGAATAAGAAGGACCTTTGCAAGCTGTAGCCAAATGCACAAGAGGTGGCAGAGGCTGACTAGAAGAATGAGGCACACTAGCCAAACATGAAGAATAGGAGGCCTAGTCATTCAACATTCATCAAGAGCCTCTTTCTACAAGGTAGTTGGCCAAGGAGAGGCTATAGAACCACAAATTCCAGTGCAAGGACAACACCTAACATTGTCCCAAGAATGCCTTGAAGTCATCTAGGAGAAATCCATGTTGACCATGGTCATAATGAAAATGAACTTTGGTCCATTTATGACATTTGCCCTTAAGGCAGTTCAAACTCAACTCCAGGCATTACCATTATGGCACATCCTTTCAGAAAGTGGGGAATGGTACCTTGGTGAGATGTACCAATTTTGGCATAACAAGGAAGACGGCACCGTAGTCAACGTCGATAGATTCATTGTATCTTTTTTCAGTCAAAGCAATCGTAGAGGCTCTGAATTTGCTAAATGTGGGGGGCCAAGTTGGTGAATTTATTCACAAGGTTCAATCTAGAAACCAAAAAGTTATGGTTGGAGTAGGAATATAATAAAGATAATAAAACATACACCAAGTTAACTTTGGAAGAGAGGATTTATTTTAAGAAAGGCACATATCACCTCTTCCCAACTAAAGGGCTCAATAGAATCTCAACCTACACAACTAGAAGAAGTGCAATATTCATAGGCAAATACAATGCCAATCTTCCCCAATTATACTGCATGGAAATTCAAAGGTGGTTTAAAGAAAAGAAGGTAGGGAAGGTAACACTTCCATTCCCTTGCTTGATCAGGAAGCTATGTAGGCATGTTGAAATCCTGGGATACACCAATGACATTCTTAGGAGGGATTAGAATGCTTATTTTGCTGAGTTTCTTAAACCCATAACACTAAGGAAAGACCTTGATGAGGAATAAGAACAAGAACAGGAACCAAAAAAGGAGCTAGAACTAGAAAAGGAAATAGAGCAAGAGCTTAAGCAACAACAAGAGCCACAGGTTCAACCGCCACTACCATAATATTACTGACCTGCAATGAGCCATTTGCAACACATTGCTGAAACTCTTAGTTAGGAAAGTAGGGATGAATCTAACCTCTTCCAAATCATGAATGATGTTGTGTAGCCCACCATTTCTACTAATCCATTAAGAGGGTAGATTTCTTTACAGTTAGGAGGAAAATCCTAATGGTCACAGTAGATCTTTAGGAATGCTGCATCTTTTTAGATAATTCTTGAAATAGAAGAAGGTGCTACTGTCATAGTCATGCAACACCAGGATGTAGCAGGCATGGTAGAGGTAATAATAGATCACATCAAAGAATTCTTCAATGTGTTTGTTATGCCCCTAGTTGACTTGATTGGAACTAGAGATGTCCAAATGCTAACTAGAACTTCGATGACTCCTATGGCCCATGAGGATATACTTGATAGATTGCTACAGATGGAACAAGGAATGACCACTCTTTTTGACATTCCCAATGATGTCCCTACAATTTAGTTGGACTTCATTGCCACAAAAGGAAAGATGGTCATGGCAGAGAGCAGGCGGAGCATGTAGAAAGAAAAGTTCATTAACTACAATAGGAGTTGGCCATTCTAAGAGCTAAAAGATGGGACCCTATTTAATTTGTTGCACCTGACCAACTGGAACAATTCTAAATGAAGCAACTAAACTAATTGATTGAATAGAATAAAGCTACTGAGCAAGAAAAGAAGAAGGTGGTCTAAAATGCCTTAGCTATTGAAGCTCAAGCATATGCCCATGCAAAAGCATTGATCGTTGCACAAGAAGAGAATAAACATCTTACTACAAATAACGCAAGGTTGGCCACTATAGAAAAATAGAAAATATCTTAGAAGAAAGAGTCCACCAATTGAGAGAACAACTAGTGAGGGTCAACCAAGACATCAATAGATTGGATAGAGAAAATCAAACCCTCTCAATGGAGGAGGTGCATGCTATATGCCAAAAATCTACAATCATAATAAGCGCATGGAAAAACAATGCCAAGAAACATGAAAAGTTGAAGAAGCAATTCTGGGACCAAATTGGCATATACAAGAAGATTAATGAAAAAGAGATCTAGATGGTAAAGGCCTTCATTAGTTCCATGTCAGCACAAAATCATAACTAGTAGCCAATCTTGGATAGCTATGCCTTGGTCCATTAAGTAGAAGTAAAGAATAAGGACCTGTAGCTTGAAGATTTAAAGGATTACATGGCATTGGCTAACCTTCGATATTCCAACCTTGCCTTGTTAACAATAGGTCAACCTAGAAACAAGCTAGAGCAACAAGTAGCAACCACCAATGCACTATATGAAAAAGAGCTTACAGATAGGAAACGTGCTCTATAGAAACTCCACATGGAAAACTCAAAATTAGAGGTAATTAAGGCCCGCTACCATGGACAAAGAGATGTAGCCTCAGACCTGGCTAGAAGATTAATAGATCACCATGAATTAAAAAAAAAGGCCAAGGAATTTGAGGAGGAACGTTGGTAGTTTGCAGCTTGGTACATGAAAGTAAAAAAAAAAATGTTCTTATAGCTGTCGTGCTCATGGGATGTACCGATTACAGCATAGATTGCTCCATAGCTTGGATGGTACATGATCCAAGTATGAAGGAGGAAAATCTGCAGGCAATCCTAAACCACTATAAATTTTAGAAGCCTAGCAACAAAGGGAAGTGACCAATGGAAGAGCCATTGCCTCTAGGAATTATATGATTTTCCCCAATTTTGTGTCTTGTAATGTTGTGTCCATATTTTTTTGTAAAACACCATTGTGGCATGAAAGAGTAAATTTTTGTATTTATTTAAGTCAGTTAATAATCCCATACCTTTCCAATCTTTTGTAAGAAACTTATTCCTCGTTTTGTTTAACTCGAGGACGAGGTTTCATTCAGTCATTGGGTTATGATGAGTCATGTTTTGTAAGGCCATGATATTGAGTATCTGATATCCCAGCATAACCTCTGATGTTGAGCATCTAATATCATCCCTTCTATGTTATCCTATAAATACCACACTTGGGTGCATGGTTGGGATATAGATTTTAGATAGCTTTTTCCTAGATTTGGAAAGTAAGAATTTTGTTAGTTTGTTTTCCAGTGCATGCTGGCAATGTGATGTTAAGTGATTGTATGACATCCTTATTTGAATGTGACATACTTGGATGCATTACATGGTCTGCAATAAAAATCAAGATTACTTTCATCATTGTAGCATCCACTTAGATTTATTATTGCTTTTAATTGTTTAATTATTTACTGTTTTCCTTAGTTAATGCTTCCATTTATTACTCTTTATTATTCTTATCATTAAGCAGAATGAGTACGACTAATCATGAGTGCTTGAGTGTGATTACTTGGTAACCCAACAGTGTATCATTTGGTAAGCCTAGTGACATGTGGTTAGTAATCCTAGCAGTAGTTACGCGAAGTCCAAGGCATGTGTGGATGGTTAGGAATGGATACTCATCACATGTAGGCTAGTTTAGATTTTATTTTCCACTGTTAATTAGCTTAATTAATCTCTTTATTATCATTAGGAGTAGCTTAGGGCTAGACAACATCAATCATCGTATGCCTCACTTTGGACTAAATCATACATGACAAGCTACCACTAGTCCAAGTGAGAAGGAAGTGAACTACGATCAAGGCATAATGTTTTAGATGCACAACTAGTCCCATCCATCGAATTTGATCAGATCATGCATGAATGCTTGTGATTCATATGGTTGGGCATAGGGTACCTCATCTCTCATTAGATTTGAAGAGTGCAATGATATGGGAGATTTAATACTACAATTTACAAGTACTTGTGACCTTGTAATCACAAATACTTATTTCAAGAAGAGTAAAAAAAATTTAATTAAATATAAGAGTCGTATAGATAAAACATAAATCAATTATTTCTTATTGCATAAAAGAAACTAGGCCATTTGCCAAGATTGCAAGGTCATACCTGGAGAATGCCTTACAACTTAGCATTGGCTAATGATCATGGACTTAACTATACATAGCTTTAAAGGTATTATATGAAAAGGGACTAAATGCATAAAATGGTGGAATTTGAAAGAAGATAACATCACCTTATTTAGAGAACTACTTCATGAAGACATATGGAATTAGAATTTCTTTGCAAATTTAATTTGAGGTCAAATGGAAAGTTGCTTTTAGAAAATTGGAAAGAATATTTTAGGTAAAATAAAAGGAAAAAACATAAATCCCAAAGGAGACATAATGGTGTAGTCATAAAGTGCAACATGCTATCCAAAACAAGAAAAGTTGAGTTAAGAAATGGTAGCAAAGTGGTAGCCAAAAAAATAAGTTGATATACAAAATGACAAAAAAAAAAAGGTAACTGTAAAAGTAGCCAAAGCCAAACATAAGGCCTTGGATAGCTTTTTTGAGAAATTAAAAATAAAGAAAAGACAAAAATCTATTTATAAGTTGACAAAAATTAGAAATAAAAAATGTAAAAATATTGATCATGTCAAATGCATCAAGAAACAAATAATAAAATTTTGGTAAAAGACAATGACATTTTGGATAGAAGAAAAAAATATTTTTAAGAATTATTAAATGAAAAAATCTCAAGAATTTGATTTCATGCAAGGGAGATCTACTATAAAGGTTATTTACTTGGTATGATAATTGATGGAGAAATTCAAAAAATAGAGAAAAATTTCTATATATGATCTTCATTAACTTTGAAAAAGCATATGACAAAGTTCCTAGAGATATTATTTGGTGGACCTTGTAGAGGAAAAACATTTATGGTAAATATATTAAAATTATTTACGATATCTATGAAGAAGCTACCTCTAAAATATGATTTTCTAGTCATAGTAGGCCTACATCCATGATTTGCACTTAGCTCATACTTATTTGCCATTATTATGAATGAATTAATAAAGGAAATACAAAATGAAATCCCTTTGTATGTGCTATTTGTAGATGATATTGTGTTTGTTAATGCATCTTGAGAACATATTGCTTCTGAAATGAAGAAATGGAAACTTGCTCTAGAATCAAAAGGCTTAAAAAATTAATAGAATTAAGATTGAATATATGGAATGCAATTTTAATAAAAACATAAACATGGATGAAATAGAAGTGAGAATTCAAGGCCAAAAAGTCCCTTATCTCAAATAGTTCTACTACCTAGGATTAATCATCTAATCATATGGTAAGATTGATAAAAATATAAGAAATAGAATTGAGGGAAGATGGTCAAAATAGAGATAGGTTAGAGGTATTCTATATGATAAAAGAATATCAATAAAAGTGAAGGACAAATTTTATAGAATAATAATTAGTTTTGTTATCTTATATGATGTTGAATGTTATCAAAAGAGATAAACTACATAGCATAAAAAATAGAGGAAGACTTGAAGTGGCTTCTATTTCAATTAAGCTACAAAATGATGGCTTAGATGGTTTAAACATGTGCAAAGAAGATCAAATAATGAGCATATAAAAAAAAGGGTTGCTACATCATTATTCTAGGAAAGCCACCAATAAGAAGACTAAAAAGATATGGAAAAAGACAACTAAAGATGATTTGAAGAATCTACAAAAAAAAGAAAAAAAAAGATCTATATTTTCATAGAGGTAAATGATGAAAGAGAACTCATGTAGATAATCCTATTTTATTGGGATAAGGCTAAGATGATGATGATATTGATGGTATTGCAGGTGCTAATAATCTTCTATGTGAAAAATATACAACTCCCTAACTTGTATTATTTTTAATTTTGTAAACATATTTATTTAGCATGTAAATTACTATGTAAGTTATGGGTAAGAGGATGGGGCAACATCAAATCTTGTTTTATCAAGGAATTATGCCATTTAATGTGTTCTCTTTTCTTGTAATGCTTGGTTAGAGTTAAGGCTTTCTAGAGGCTAGAGCCATTCTTGGAGTTTTTGTATGCTTTTCCCATGATAATTTCTTGTGTTCTTGGTGCATTTCTTCAAATTTTGTGATCAAATTTATACTTTTATTACTTGTTTTAATTTTTTCTTATTTAAGTTTTAAAAATAAAAAATTGGTATTAGAGTGATATTGATTTAATTGCCATGGTATTTATCTCATTAAGTGAATTAAAATGATGATTTCTAAATACATCAAGGAAGTAGAAAAATTTGATGGAAACTATTAAGATCTTTAGAAGGTATAAATAGAATATTTCTTAGTCAAAATAACATAAGAAGCTTGCATCACTAGAATTAAGCCTTTCGAGATGAAGGAGAATGAGTGGGCTCATTTGGACTAGTTGCCTCTTAGTACAATTTGTAAAGGTATTTCAAACTCTATTCTTATAAATTTTAAAGGTGAAATAACTAGAAAGGATTTGTAGGGTACTATGATTAAAATTTAACACTCCAATTCCCATTCAAATAGATTACATATTAAAAGAAAATTATTCTCATTAAAGGTATCTAATAAAGTAACTATTTCTTTTCATCTTACTATTTTTAATACTATAGTAAGTCAATTGCAATCAATAAATAGTAATATAGAAGAAAAGAATCAATGCATTGCTTTGTTAGTTTTTTCGTAAATCATGGGAAAATATTGCTTTAAATATTACTAGCCCTAGTACCTCCTTAAAATTTGATAAATTTTTAGGATAGTTGATAACAAAAGAACTTTGAAGAAGGAATTTTAAGCTAGTACCTACTAAACTATTGGTTGTTGAAGGACTAGGTGCAGAGAAATTTGGTAAATCCTCTAGTAAGAATAATACTAAATTTAAGAAAGTTATAAATGATGCTCTTAGGAAGATACAAAGGTGTTGGAACTATGGGTAATGCAATCACTTAAAACGAAATTCTCTTTTAAAGAAAAAGAAGAAAGAAGCCAAATCTAGCGCTCATAGGAAAGATGTTAATGATGGACTCTTAAACTTATGTGCAGTCACTACTAGAGGTAACTCTAATTATAATTATTAGTATATTAGTTTAGTTACTTCATATAGCTTTATACCTAGAAGAGAATGGCTTTTTGAGTACCATGAAGCTATGCCTACTCTTGATTTTCTTAGTAATATGAAATTTGTATAGTTATGGGCTTTAATGAAGTAAAGTTATCTTGTAATGGAAAAATAATTAGAATTTCCAAGGTATATCATGTTCCTAAGCTCATAAAACATTTTCTAACTATAATTGATTTTGATAATTTTTACACATTTTTATTATTTAGAAATAATAAATGTTGAATTTTTAGAAAAAAAAACTATCATAGCCACAAGAATCACCATCATCAAGCCTCGCTTCAGAAGAAAGTCCCCTAATTATGCCACATTTTTCTACACCATTTGGCCTTTTTCCTCTTTCTCCCACCTTTGTTCTCATTCGACAATCCACACCCTGGAAACGATACACACATTTCAGCGAATGGTTGATCTCTGGAATGCATTTCCACCCGTGGAATGCTAAGTTTAACATGTTTCCTCTATAATAGTCTCAGTCAACACAGTTTCTCTTCCTCCTTTCCTCAATCTATATGTCTTGAAGTAGCTTATGTACTAAATTTTGTTTTCAATTAATAAAATTCTCTTTTTGGGGTCCGACACCCCCCCATAGCCACAAGATATAGAAAAGAAAGTGGATAGTTATACTAGCTGGATGGTATTACAATGGGTAATAAAGTTAAAGTCCTTTATACTCGGAAAGAGAACTTCACCATGAATCTATGGCATAGGAGGGGCATGTGGGAGAAAATTCCTCCCAAATTATTGAAGAAAAAGTATAATTAAAGGTAATATCCAAGATCATTTACCTCTATGTGGACATTGCTTGTAAGGAAAACAACATCATTTGTGCTTTCTTGTAAGTACTTAGAGAGCTAAAAATACACTAAATGTAATTCATAGTGATATGTTTGGTCTTGCTTTGGTGGCATTAATTGCTAGCTTTGAATAGTATATATCCTTCATAGATGATTATTCTAGGAAAGTATGGATTTACTTCCTAAAACTAAAATATAAAGTCTTTGATAAATTCAAGGAATGAAAAGCTATTATTAAAAATCAGTTTGAAAAAAATTAAAGTTCTTAAAGCAAATAATGATGAGAAATATTATTCAAATAAATTTGAAAAGTTTTGGAGGACTCTTGATATTTTTAGGTAAAAGAGCATTCCATGAACGTTACAACAAAATGTAATAGAGTGAATGAATAGAATGCTCTTGGAATGAGCTAGAATTATTCTTAGTGATGCTAATTTTGATAAGAAATTTTTGGTGGAAGCTATGATGATGGCTTGGTACTTCATTAACAAATCATCTTCATCATTACTAAATGAAAAAAATCCTATAAGAGCTATAGTTTGATAAGAAAGTTTCATTGGTGATGAACCGTTATATCGCGTACGTGATATCGCATACGCGATATCACATCCACCATGCGATATCGCGTCCTACCTCATCTTCTATAAATAAGAGGTAGCACCCTTGGTTCCGAGACAATTAGATTTAGACCCTTAGCCAAACTCTTGTAGTTTTGTCATTCCAGAGTTAGAATTATTTCTGTGTGCCCGCAGTAGGAGTCATAGAGTGAACGGATCTTTATTCGAGCAATTTGTACCTGAGCACAATTTTGTGTACGGCAATAAAGATGAACTTTATGATAAACCTTGTAGCATACAGATTAAGCTAATTACTAATTAATTATTGTTTAATGCTTTCCTAGTTAATTAATATCTCTCTCAACCTTCAACCCACTTAGTTAAATACACTCAGTACGATCGCTTCGAGCATATGTGTAGCGCTTGGTAACCTAGTAACAATTAGCGTTTGGTAATCCCAGTAGCGTTGCACTAGTTCAGGATGTGTACGGCAAGTGGGAACGGATACTGATGTTAGGAACACTTAGAAACTAGTTAATGAATAGTTAATGTAAGTTAGCCACTTAGTTCTCTCTCCCTCTCCTTTATTAGCAGAAGACAAAAAATAGAAAAGCTATAAAAATCATATACCTCAAGCTTACTTAACCATACAATCATGACAATAAAAGTAAGTTTGGGAAGTCAACGATTGATTAACCCTAAGTGTTCCATTAAGGCACATTAGCACTTGGTCCTTGGAGTTCAACTGGATCATGCGTGAAATGCTCGTATTCGTATGGTTGAGTGTAGGGGTACCTCGCCACTCATCATTGGCACCGTTGCTAGGGACTTAGTTGTTTGTGCACTGCGTAGAACATAGGAAATCATTCATATCATTGGAATGTTAGAACTAACCCTTAGGGTTAATCAGAGAAAGACAAGACAACAGTACATTGCACATCGAATAAAACAAGATGTCTTCTTCTTCGCATAAGAGCACTTCATTGCCTAGGACTAACGCAAGAGGCAGTTGACGACATAATACACATAACTAGGATCCGCTAGTTCCTCAATAGTTTCATGTGGTATATACTCATCCTGATGAGTATGTACCCAATTTCACCTTTATTCTCCACCAAGATGAACAATTGCATTGGAGAGACTTGGAGGGTAACATAGTATTGCCTCTAGACCGATCAGTTCCCAACATGGTCCTTCATGCTCTTACACAAATAAGCATGCTACTTTTATATGTAGAATATGTTGCACATGATCATGACTCAAGAGGCTATCATCCCACATAAGCGCAACATCAAAGGGACTTGCGACAGGAGAGATACCATACATCTTTGAAGGGTAAATGGCCCCATGACGCTCCGCATATTTTGAGCGAAATTGAGGATCATGAACCTGCTTCAACAGGTTCCCCATGAAATGATGTTCCTCCTCCTAACATTGGTTAGGAGGTGGTGTATCAGAACCTCCACTTGAGTATTTACAACCCTGGTTTTGATACCCATGAACACGAAGTGTTCAACAAAGGAACACGAACACATGATAAGGGCAAACATTCTGATTGTGATCACGATTGAGGCTAAGACCACCGAAGAGAAGGTAGGAAACACCATCATGGCAATGATTATCCTTCTTCTTCACCTTCATTGTCATCTTTACCCTTTCCTTTAGTGTCCAGATGTAGTCATAGGGAAACCAATTGTGAGGATAAGGGAAAACGAAGTGAAAGTCATCGACGAGACAACCGAGAATGAGGATGAGGGCACTCTAAAGAATCAAGGCATAGAAGAAGGGAGAGTAGGGAACCACGTAGACATCATAGGCGCTATGAACAAGATGATCATGAAGAACCCCTACTCACAACTAGAAGCATGCTAGATATAACAGAGGCTGTAAGAGTTCCAACAAGGTACCAAAAGGGTAGTAGGATCAAGAGGTTAGACATGAACAACATTCCACGATTTGAAGGGGGATACAATGCTAATCCTCAAAATCATTTACAATAATTCCATGATGCATGTGCCTTTCAAAACATAGAAAATGAATGGCAAAAATTGAAGTTGTTCCCAAGGACACTAGTGAAAGAAGCTGAAAGCTGGTACCAGTCCTTAGAACCAGAATCCATTCGGAGTTGGAGTACAATGTTAGAACTGTTCAATGATAAGTACCAAATGTACTCATGAGTGTCTAACCTATGGAAGAAAATCCAAGGATGGAAGCAAAGAAGTCATGAACCCTTGGATGCTACCATGGGCCGCTATTACGCACTATTACATCATTGCCCTGGCCATGGTTATTCGCAGCGGGATCAACTACGCCATCTCGTGGATGGCCTTAGGCATGAAACAAGAAGAACCCTTGGGATGTATGCCCAAGGAAGGTTATTAGAGCTTAGGTCTCATCAAATTCATAGACTAATAAAGCAAGTTTCCAAAGAAGAAGGTGAGCTATGAAAGAGAGAAAGTGTGGAAAAATACAATCGAGATCCTTCCCTCCGAAAAAGGGGAGTGAGATTTTGTGAGGAGGAAAAAGAGTCACCACTCAAAGAGATGGTGAATAGGAAAAATTTGCCTCTCTAAAAGTTAACATCAAAAGTATCAGAAAAGGTAGACCAAATGTGGGACTCCCTAGATAGTAGGATTGAAACTATTCTTAAAATTGTAGAGAAGTCTAGGGAGCGAGGTAGCAACCGCGACAAAAATAAAAAGAGAGAAGTGGAAAATGCATGTAACAAGGGTAAGGGAAAAATGGCCATCATAGAAGACGTTGTGGATTTAGAAAATGATAGTGGATGCGAGATATGCGAATACGACCATCCTAAGGGGTGTTGCCCAGTGATCTCAAATCTACAAGAGTCTAGGGTGTATGCAGTCAACCCACGACTAAATAAATGGCAAACACCCTGACGATTACCTTATCCCCAAGGTAACCCAAGGTAGTTCCACCAACCTTCAACATATTATCCAAGTAGAATTGCACCACAACTCATTGAGCAACATCAATAATGGCAATACCCATAGTCATGGGCGATGCCACCACCAAGGCAACAATACCCATACCAACAACCTGACCCATATGGCTACTACGTGCAACATCCAATCTCTCCACGTGATTCTATTGGTCACGTTACATCACAACATCACTACCAAGCCCATGAGTATTATAGAACTCCTTCTCCTAGGAGAGATAACCCAAAAATATACCATCCTTCAAATCCATTTGCAGCTCTCACACCAATAGCTCCATTACCACCTATTCTAGCAATGCAAGGAGAACTCCCTACTCAACTGCAGCAACGCAATGCCTCAAGGGCTATA
Organism: Gnetum montanum; assembly: GCA_015680685.1. Taxonomy (NCBI): domain Eukaryota; kingdom Viridiplantae; phylum Streptophyta; class Gnetopsida; order Gnetales; family Gnetaceae; genus Gnetum; species Gnetum montanum. The sequence goes on along the minus strand of MNCI01015694.1, from coordinate 264,837 downwards.
AATCCTCAACCCACTATTGGTTTTGAAAATCGTATGAAGAAAAGACCTTTCTTTAGAACCAACAGTCCAACCAAGCCCTTACAACTACAAGTAGTTGAACCTCCGAACACCTCCCCATCAAATAAAGCTTCAGAGCTCCCTTCGAATCAAATACCAAGCTCAACACATATGGTCATGTTAACACATGCCTTTATTGACTAGATCAAAGCTGGCCACCTTCCTAGGAAATTCTTTGATTCTGGAAGCCCTCTTATCTATCTCCAAATCACTAGGAATGAGCCATGCAAAGCTTTTCTGGATTTAGGTTCTGGAGTCAACTTAATATCACAAGAAATGTACAAAGCCTGGAACCTACCTCCATTGAAGAAGAGAAATATTTGCCTAGAGCTAGCCAACCAGTCCATCACTGTTCCCTTGGGACTGGTGGAGGACATCGTCACCACTATGTGTGGGTGGTTGTACCTAGTTTATTTCCTAGTGATACAAGTGAATAACGGTAAAGGGGACTTTCCAATAATAATGGGAAGGACATGGCTAAGTACTATAAATGCATGCCTAGGAATCCACGATCTTTCCCTGGAAATATATAAAGAAAACACTTTTGGAAAGATCGAGAAGAATAAGGTTACATGCATCACATACAGTGATACAGGGTGCAATTGCATGCAGAGATCATGGGTTGTGCAAAGTTTAGCATTGCCTGCATGCAACTGGTGTGCACAAAACATTAACATACAAAAGTGGTTGTATGCAGCAGCCACACGACAAGAAGACACCCAGTGGATGATAGTTGATCAAGAGAGCAACTCACCAATGTGCATGGAACTAACTGAGGGAATAACTTGCGCTTACATTGAAAGCATAGACACACTAGAGCAAGTCTGCTGCCAACTTCCAAGCCTTAACCTTGAAAACATCAACTGGGGGAAGTTGGAAATTCTTGAAAAATTCAAACAAGAGCCCCTAGAATTAAAACCATTGCCCACCAGTCTAGAATATATGATTCTTGAAAATGGAAAACCGGTAATCATCAATGGAAGACTTGCTTCCAAAGAAAAAGGAAGATTGTTGAAAGTAATAAACAAGTGGTCAAGAGACTTTGCTTGGTGATATCCCAAATTAACTAGAATAGATCCTAGGATATACTAGCATAGGATTTACACTAATCCCTCCATGAAACCTTGAAAACAACCACCGAGGCAATTGGACCCAAAATTGAAGCAAGTAGTAAAAGAAGAAATAGAACAACTTCTTAAGGCTGGTTCATATATCCCATTATTGATAGTGAATGGGTTAGCCCTTTGGTAATCGTGCCTAAAAAGGGAGGCAAATGGAGGATGTGCATAGATTTTAGGTTGCTAAATATGGCAACATTTAAGGATCACTTTTTGTTACCATTCGTTGACCAAGTCTTAGACACCATAGCAGGGCATTGCTATTACAGTTTTCTAGATGGCTATAGTGGATACAACCAAATACAGATAGCCCTAGAAGACCAAGCCAAGACAACGTTCAGTAGTCCTTGGGGAATGTTTGCATATAAAAAAATGCTGTTTGGCTTGTGTAATGCTCCTGCCATGTTTCAATGCCTAGTTCTAAGCATATTCCAACAACAGATAGGGAACGGAGTGGAAGTCTTTATGGATGACTTCTCCACCTATGGAACAAGTTTTGATCAAGCCTTGGACCGATTAGAGCAAGTGTTGAAAAGATGCGTAGAAACCAATCTAAGGCTCAATTGGTAGAAAAGCCATTTAATGGTCCAAGAAGGCATAGTACTTGGGCATAAGGTTTCACATGCAAGAATAGAGGTAGATCCAAATAAAATTAGGTTTATCGAAGGAATCACCCATCAACCGAAAACTGTCAAAGACATTTGGTCATTCCTTGGACACATTGGCTACTATATAGAACGACCAGTGCACATAATACCTTTGATAGGGGATGACCTTGTTCACTATTTCAGATCTCCTCCTTCCAACTTAGTCATGGTGGAGATGGCCACCTCTGCTAACCATTCGAGGCCCTCAATTCCTTTTTAAGTTTTTGTTTTACACATTTTTGTTTTACAAATTTCTTTAATTTTTCTTGTTTTTGTTTTGCACCATCATTTATACTTTCTCATTTCTTTGTGTGATTGTTTGTTTTTTTTTTTTTGTTTTTTTGTTTTTTTTTTGTTTGTTGTTTTTATTTTGTTAGATTTGTCACCTAATAAGTGCTCCTGATGGTGGTATGAACTGTATTATATTGATTGCTAATGTTTGGTTTTTACCTTTTATTTATAATGTTGATACTAAGGTATGGTTATTTTGATATAATAGGCAATGAGTCCACATCATCCATGCATCCATGAATTTCTATTGTCTCTCTTGGCTTGGAACTATATAGTCCCCTTCTTTAATAATAAAACTATTAACGAATTGGTGACTGGGCATTTCTCAAACTAAGGAAAGACTCAAGGACTAAAAAGGGTGTGACTTTAAAGGGATTTGATGCATTTGTGCTGGCTATTCTCTTAGGTGCTTGGATGTTTTCCTCTTGAGTTTTCTTACCGTTCCAACATTGCTCCATTATCAAGAAGCTGAGCCAATAAAAATAAGTCTTTGCATGGTGTGGTTCTCATGCAAAAAAAAAAAAAAAAAAAAAACAGTGAGAATTCAAAGCACACCCCTTAGACAAAATCATCATCTGGGCTGCAAGCACTGGTTATGGAACTAAATAGACATGTTTCCTCTAACTAAGGCCCTTTCTTGCTTCCTACTTCTCCCTCTCATTCTCCTTGGAATGGTGTTGACTCTTTGGCGGAAGCATCCTTGTTACTTCAAGTGGATGGATTGGCCAAGTGTATTAATGTGAAGTCACTAGATGTGGATTGTTTGAGGCTAGATTTGGAATGAGATCTACTCAGTCACATTAACCATAAGTACACAAGGGGCTGTACACCACCTTGTTCTTGGGACTCCATTCCATTCTCTTCTTCCCATCATTCTTTCTCCATTTCTCACTTCATTGTCAGTTGTATCAGTAGTCTATATTTTGGTTGATGCATTGTTTTCTCTTTGGTGGATTCTTGTGGTTAACTCTTTAGCTCTTGCTTCCAAACGACATTTCCAGAGCCTACGAACTCTTCGAATGTGGGTTTGTCGGGGCATAAAGGGCATGAGCCTGCTTTGGGGAGGACCCACTGACATTCCTATTTGGTGCATCAGTTAACTTCTTTCCCTTAAACATTTCTACAATCAACATTTTTTTTGTTTCATTTCCATCTCTGACATCCATTTTATCGGTGTTGCCATTGTTTCTTTTTCTCCATCTTTCTTATTCCTTATCTTTTTCCATTCTATCGCTACTGGAGGATTGCTCTTAGTCATGGGGGCCCTGGTCCAATTTTTTCAATTTTTCCTAACCCCTACATCTTGGGTAGTCACCAGTGTTATATCTCTAGAATCCGTATTGGTCATATCACAACTTAGCCAATGGATCTTACACTGAGGCAAGGTATCAATTGTATTGTGATTCACTTATCCTTGCTCATATGTGACTGTGTTCTATGTGCAAATGGCAATCATACAGTAATGGAATGGACCTGGAGGAAACACTCAGGATGGACTGGTGCTGAAATGGGTGTGCAAGGAACAAGATTGATGGTGCGGCTATGGATGGACAACGGAAGGTGCAATCTTGGCATCGTCAGCAATATGTCTTCTCCTTTTTTTTTCTCTCTCTCTCTTCTCTCTTAGCTACCAATAAGGCTGGATGTCAATTTTATATAGTGTTCACTCTTGTAGTCATGAACACTAATGTTGCCACGTATTATAATGTTGATCCGTTCACATGTCATCCCATTCACCATTAGTTGTCATTCAAGTTAATAATCTCATACCTTCCCAATATTTTGTAAGGAACTTGAGGACGAGTTTTCATTCAGTCATGGGGGTATGATGAACCACGATATCGCATACGTGATATCACATCCACCACGTGATATCACATATGCAATATCACATCCTGCCTCATCTTCTATAAATAAGAGGTAGCACCCTTGGTTCCGAGACAATTAGATTTAGACCCTTAGCTAGACTCTTGCAGTTTTGTCATTCTAGAGTTAGAATTATTTCTGTGTGCCTGCAGCTGGAGTCATAGAGTGAATGGATCTTTATTCGAGCAATTTGTACTTGAGCACAATTTTGTGTACGACAATAAAGATGAACT
>MNCI01015694.1:210753-241388 GCA_015680685.1 Gnetum montanum | reverse complement strand
CCCCCCCCCCCCCCCCCCCCCCCCCAAAATTTATATAGCACTAGAAGATCAGGCCAAGATAACTTTCATAAATCTCTGGGTAACTTTTGCATATAAGAAGCCCTTTGATCCATGTAATGCCCCTGCAACTTTCCAGTGACTAGTATTTAACATTTTTTAGTAGAAGATCTATAGTGGTGTGGAAGTCTTCCTGGATGACTTCTTCACCTATGGTACCAAATTTAAGCAAGCCTTAGACCATGTAGAGCAAGTGCTGAAGTGCTATGCAAAGACAAACTTACAGCTTAATTAGCAAAAAAGCTAGTTGATGATGCATGAAGACATTACTAGGGGCACCAAATTTTAGGAAATGGAATCAAGGTGGACTTAGAAAAAGTATAGGTGATCCAAGGAATTACTAGAAAACCTCAAATTGTAGAGGATATGAGATCATTCCTTAGACATACTAGTTACTATAGGCACTTCATCAAAAATTTCTTCAAAATCACTAAACTATTGGTTTAGATAACAAAGAAGGATGTACCTTTTGAGTAGACCAAGGAATGGGAAGAAAAAGCTCATAGAAACTTCCATTTTGCGTGTTATAAATTGGTCCAGATCATTTTACATAATGATAGATGGATCCAACTATGCATTAGGAGTAGTGCTTACATAATTGGATGATAAAAAATGTTCATATTACATCCATTGTGCAAGGAAAATAATTATGGATGCGTAAAAAAATTACACCACCACTAAGAAAGGGCTCATGGTGGTGGTGTATGCCTTGGAAACATTTAGCTACTATGTGCTTGGATCTAAAATCATTATGCACATTTATCATAGTGCTATTTGTTTCTTGATCAATAAGTTGGTGGTAAGTCCTTTTGTCATACAATGATTGGTGATTTTGTAAGAATTTGATCTAACCATGGTAGATAGAAAAGAAATTGAGAATGTGATCACTGATCACTTGTCTCGGTTACAATGGGATAGTAAAGAGGATAAGGAGCCTTTATGTGATTAGTTTTCAAATGAACTTATCTTTACTAAATCCATTGAAGTCCAAGATCTAATAGATACCAATCAATATGATGAATTCCTATCCTATCTTTTGACTCAAGAGATTTTAGCAGAATGAAATAATAAGAAGAAACAATAGTTTCTTCACTAAGTTGAGCATTATATAAAGTTCCAAGGTAACATGTAGAAGGTTTGTGCTAATGACCTGGTTTGATAGTATGTACTAGATGATGATCAGTTGCACATCCTCTAAGATGCTCATGAGGGTTCTTGTGGGGGCTACTATTTATAAAGGAGGATAGCTACGAAGATCCTCATGACAAGATACTTCTTGTAGATGATCTTTAGGAATGCTCATCATTTTTTCCATTCATGTAAGTATTGTCAAAAGGATGGAGGAATGACTATATGAATAGAAGTGTCTTAATAGTGGATCTAACCATTGGAGCCTTTCAACCTCTGTGACTTTGACTTCATGGGATCGATCACTCTCATGTCCAATAGGAAGGCTTACACCATTGTTGATGTTGACTATTGCACTAAGTGTGCTAAAGCTATAGCCATATTAGGTTGTAGATCCACCACTATAGCTTGGTTTATATAACAACATGTGGTAAATAGGTTTGGTATGCCTAGAGCACTCATTTTTGATAATGAAACCCACTTCATATGTTTCTATGTTTACTTTTCAAAAAATAATACAACGCTTGGGGATGAAACATAAAATCACAACCCCCTATCACCCCCAAGCTATTGGTCAAGCTAAAATTACGAATAGGGAGATTAGTAGGATACTAACATGAATAATCAGTAGATATAGAAAGGATTGGAGTACTAAACTCAATGATGCTCTTTGGGCATATAGTTCGACTTGGAAACTTCCTATAGGCTACTCTCCATATGAATTAGTGTACGAAAAGTACCAAAACTTTCAATCCAAGCCAAACTTTTTATACTTACAAAGTCCTATGAGCTTGATCTCAACATTAATCTAGCATAAAAAGAATGACTAATGATACTTAATGTGTTAGATGAGAACTGAAAAGTAGCCTTGATGATGAATGAAATGTAGAAGGGACACTCCAAAAAATGTCATGATCCACAAATAAGAAGATTTAAAATCCAACTTGGTGATAAGGTTCTTTACTGGAATCCCATTCATGTGCCACAATGCACTAAGTTTCAAACATTATGGAAAGGACCTTACATCATACATGTAAATTTTTTATCCAATGCGATAATAATCTACCAACCATTTATGAATCTACCAACCATTTATGCCTCATAGACGTCTATTGGTCAACATATAATAAGTTAAGCCATTCATAGAACCCAGAGTAACCAATAACACTAATACCTCAACATCAGAATAAGCTCAATGCATTTTTTGGATCTCCTCCTCTTAACATAGTCATGGAGGAGGTGACCATCCAAAATAACACCTTGATGAGGCTAATATATTTTTCACCCTTTTTGTTTTGTACTATTCTTTATAAGTTTTTCATTTTCTTGAATATTTTATGGATTATTGATGTATTTTTTATTTTCTTGTCTTTTTTATTAATTTCATCTAGTTTTATGGAAAGCCTTTAATTTTGTTAGTACTATAGCAAATTTGGTAATTATTAAAAGATTTTATCACTATTAAGGATTGGTTAACCAAAAGGATCAATTTTTGTCTTTTGATTATGTTATCTACTGTTCATTCCATTTGTTGTATGAGAAATTAGTATCTTAGATGCCCAAGGACCATTCACATTAAAAGTTAAAAATTATTCAATGATCTAGATACCTAACAAACTAGGAAAGGACCAACTGGACATGGAAAAGGATGTGACCTCAAGTTGATTTGATATGATTTCTCTCAACATCATTCTTAAGTTCTATAAAAATCCATTAGTATCTTATCGCTTCTTTTATCAACCATAAAAGGAAGGATGTCTTTGCATGATGTGGTTCTTGTGAAAATAGGAATTTAAAGCACATCTATTAGACTTAATAATGAGCTACAAGGACTAGTTATGGGGCTAGAAAGACATGTTACCCATGCTTGAGGCACCTCTCTAGCTAAGGTCCTATTTACTTTCTTCTTCTCTTGGTTATCCTATGAAGTTGTTATAGACTTTTGATCAATGTAGATTAGGCATATGTCAATGTGAGGTCACTAAAAGAGGAATGACTTGGTCTTGAATTGAAATGAATAGACATTAGATAATCTTAATAAAAAATTCCATAAATAACCTTGTGTGCCTATGATGCTGATGACCTCTTTCACATCCTCCCTCTCTTCCATTTATTCATCTCATGGGTTACCACCTCATTGTCTCATGCCATAGGAAATTATCTAGTTTTACTTCTAGACCACATAACCCATGGATAATTTCTTCCATTGGTATGGGATTTAAATTAAATTAATAATTCATCATCCTTGGGGCCCACAAAATCCTTATGATGAAGGTATGCAAGGACATGAGAGGCTTATGTCTACTTTGGATAGGATCCAGTTGCATCCCTTTGGTCTAGTTTAAGTTAAACTCCCTACCAAAGGTTACTTACTTAATCAATCATCTTGATAGCATTCCATCATCTAGTTTTGCTTTATTTAACATCATAACTTTGATCAAATCCTCTCAAATTGCTTCTTCTCATCTAAACCTACCCTCTTCTATATTGTTATCATTATTATCCATTTTTCTAGCTTCAGTTGGGCTCTTGTTTCATTCTAAAACCATTTCAGAATTACTCCATCTCTTAATGTGAAAAATAGCTAAGAATAAATGCATCAATGTAGCTCCATTGATGTAGTGGGATGAGTCAATATAGCCTCATTGATGTAGTATAAAAAGTCTATGTATATGCATGATACTTAGCTCATTTTCACCATTTTCCCAAATAGCTAGAGGAGTTTTTGTAGCTTTTTAGAGCATAAGAATCTTTTGAGCCTCCTAACGCATGAACCGCTTATCCAATTTTACCCATTTGTTGACCCTTGAGCTATGGTAGGTAAGCTTTATGTCATGGGGGACAAAATTCTTTGGTTTGTTCTTAGAAAATTTTTTGAAATTTTTCTAACTCACCATGATCAAACCATTAAAATAATATTAAATTATTCACCATAAAGGGTTAAGACCAACAAAAAAACCTCAATAACTAAAAAAAATAATACACCTAGCCAAGATCACACAAAAGCACTTAAATGATCATCTCTTAACACCCAATAACTAAACATAAACTGATCTAGAAAGGAAGATATCCAAATAACTAGAGGTTATGAACTAAAAAGCTAATCATGGGTTAGGTTTGTGATCATAGATGACATCAAAATGAGGATCACAAGTGGGAGGGTCTTCATAGCCTAGGGAAAGTGATCCCAAGGAGGAAGGAACCAACAATAGTAGCAACCATAACCTCAAAAGTAAGTGGTTAAGGTCACACATGCTATTGGACCTGTTTAGGAGGAACCTAAAGTGTAATATGTCAAGTAGATTTTGATTACAGAAGTAGGCCAATTTAGGTAGGACAAGGCTCCAAGGCCAAGGCATAACTTGGAGGTCACCCTAAAATAGGTCTATTTAGAATACATCAAAACTAAGGAGGTCCAAAGTTCCATCCTCTAGGAGCTGAACTTTAGCCTTTTCTTAGAATTAGCACTAGAGGAGATCTAAACACAACTACAGGGATCTTCCTTGTGGTCCATTTTCTCTAACAATGGACAATGGTACATGGAGGGGATTTACTTATTCTAGAACAACTGACAAGGGGATGCATCAGTGAAAAACAAGGATATTACCATTTCTTAATTGATTGAGGCCATAGCAAAGGCCCTTGTGCTGTCCAACATAAGGAAAAAGTTGGCTGAATTTTCAATGTAGGTGGACCTAAAGGTTAAGAAGGAATGGGTCTAGTGATGCTTTAGGGTTGACTGTAAGAAGTACATTTCTCTTATAAAGGTGGAGATAACATACTTTAATATTGTGACCTATTACCTAAACCTGATGGTGAGGCCTAGTAAGATGACAACCTTCTCCACCAGGGCATGCATTGCTCTAAGAAAAATATTCTCACTCAACCTACCCAAACTTATTTTTGTAAAGATTGAAAAATAGTTCAAGGAAAATGAGAAGAATAGAAAGACACTCTACTTTCCATGTCTAATTTGCAAATTGCAAAAAAGGGAAGGAATAACTCATTATTCCAATGATGTTATCCATTGGAACCTTAACACATCTTTGTAGAAGATGATGAAGGATAAGATAATGGCAAAGCTACAAGAAGAGGATGAGCCACCACCATAATACATATAGCCCCAAAGACTACACCATAGATGCTCTCAACTATTGAATGACTTAGAAAAATTTAGGAGTAGCAAATTCAACAATAGTAAGTTTTTGCAGGTGATGGGGAGTCATTCGTTTATCATCCAGCCATGAGTCATCTCAACAAGATCACAAGAATCATTAGTTGGTTGGATAGTAAAATGACCCTGCAAATCTTTGCATAGAGGAACCAGACATCCATAAGGCCCATTCCAAGTACTAAGAAGGTTATAATGGCCATTCTTGAATAAACATTCCTTGAGATTTCATGAAATGTTACGACCTTCTCCATCATGTTGGAGGAAGGTGAGAAGGCAATAGTCTTGGTGATGCAACATAAGGGCCGAGAGATAGTGGTATAGGTGGTGGCTGATGGGGTAGAAGAGGTCCTAAATGCTCATGTAGCATCTGTACTAGACATTGATATCATGAAAAACATTCATTCATCTATAAGAGTAGGAAGTGATCGAATGAATGTTGTCCAACACGAGGAGATGTTAGAAAGATTAGTTGGAGGTAGGTAACTACTTTAAGAGATATTTTATCTTATAGATAAAATCACTACAAACCAATCACAATTGCTCAAGATAAGGGACAAACTATTGACTAGAAATGCACAACTTGAGAAAGCCAATAAAACTAATCAACAATTGGTCATCGAAGTTGCTAAATTGAGAGCCTATCTCTCTAAACCTACCATTCTCAAGCCAGAGCTTACATGAGATGAAGCTTTCCAATAGCTTTAAAAAAATATTAGGTGGCTAAGAATGTACAATAAATGATGTTCTTTAATGCATCCATGTTAGAGGCCATGGACAACAACACTAACAAGGACCTATCATTGATTCATAAGGAGAACTTGATCCTCACTAAGAATAATCACAGCTTGCAAAATGTTGAGTAGCAAAAGGAAAAATTGGTCAAGTATATATGCTAGTAGTAGGAGTAGCATGCCAAGGTGAACTTGGATTTGAGGAGGTTGGTAGTAGAAAATTGCGATCTCTCGATGGGGAAGGTTTTTTCTCTTTGCTAAAACATTGTAATTGAGGTAGTTTCTTGGAAAAATGAGGCCCTAAAATTTTAACAAGTAAAAAATCATTACAAGGACCAACTATGATTACTCAAGGAGTTCAACAAGGATGAAATAAAATTGTTAAAGGAAAATATGAACAAGGCCTTCCAACAACTTTAACAAAGAGGAGATGTCTGACAGTTCACCTTTGATGGATTGCATGCATACAATAAGGTAGAAATCCTCCTGAATGAGTTGCAAATTGAGATGACATAGTATATGTAGTTTGCCAACCTCTGATATGCAAACTTGGCATTACTTACAGTAGTATATGAAGGTCAAGATTAGAGTTGGAGAAGTAGGTTGCTTGTTTCTACCTTCTCTATGAGGAAAAATTCAAGCTCCAGATAGAGATGAAACAAAAGTTAGAGACAACCAACATGAAGCTTGAAGTTCTTAAAAGAAAATTCACTAACCAATGATCTATTATTGATAACCTAGAAAGGAGGATAAATGAATACCAAAAGTTGTAGAACCTTGTAACAATGTTTGACATTGAACATAATACATTCACAATTTATTTCGTGAATGTGAAGGAGATGTTTCCTTTGATGCCATGTCCATGGGACATTCTTGCACTAGCCCATATATATAAAGCAGCCTAGACTGTGTACATTCCATGGAGCAAAGAAGAAAATATAAAAGCGCTTCTAGATGCTTTCATATTTTTAGAGAAAGTAGCAAGACAACCTTAGCCACCAATAGCACCAAGACAAGTTGAAGGACCATTTAAGCCATAGGAGCCTCCACCTCTAAGCATAGTAGGAGAGATCATTAGACCTCCATCCATTTAACATGTGCCTACTACAATTTTGTCTATGCATCTAAATTTTTTATAAAGGGGACTTGTTTTTTGTAAAACCATACAATTCAACATCCAAAGTTAGTTAGAGTTAGTCAATCTATTTTTCTATTAATAAATTCCATACTTCCTCAAATTTTGTAAGAAAATTAATCCTAATCTTTTTCACTTGAGGACAAGTTTTCAATCAATCATGTGGGTATAATGAACTATCACTAATATAGGCTATGTCAATATAGCCTTATCAGCATATCCCCATTGATGCATGCTAGGATGCATTAACATAGGTATGTCGATGTTGATGTAGTCATTACCTACCTTTAGCTCTTATCCTTATCCAAATTGTTATAGTTTTCTTTCACAAAAGTTAAAATATTTTTTTTCTAAGTGCTTGCAACATGGATTTATGAGATTGTATGACATTTTATTTGAGTGCGCATGTACCTGGACACATTTGCATAGATGGTAATAAAATTGAGATTTTCTGTGTTCATTGTAGCACATAGACTAGTTTAATTCTACTTTTCAATATTTTACTTTACATGAAATTTATATTCATGTTCTTAAGTAATTAATACTATTATTCATAATCATGTGAGTACAACCACATCAAGCATAACATATTAACACTTGGTAATACCAGTAGTGGATATTTTGTACAACCAGTAGTATACACTTGGTAACCTAGTAGCATTAATATAGGCTTAAAATGTGTATGGAAAGTGGGAATAGATACTCCATATTAGGATAGTTAGTTAATGAAAATTAAATATTTAATTAATTTAATTTTTAAATCTTCATTCAATCATCTAGTGACAAGGAGAAAAGTAATGAAAAATATAAAAATAAACATCTTATGCCTCAACCACACTTAATTATAGGCATAGTTCAAGATAAGTGTGGATTAGGAAGACAACAACTTACAACTGTGTAATTCATTGTTTAGAAATATTGGTAACTTAGGTAAATAAGTCCATGGAATTCAATTGGAGTGTGTGTAAACTCTTGTGATTCGTATGGTTGGGTAGAGGGACTACCCACTACTCATCAATGAATATCTTTATCTCTAGATGTCTAATTAAGATGAAATGTGGGTTGTTGGAATTTTATTTTTCCATAATTTTTAATTATGTAATTTATTCTATTTTTTGACATCTACATTTTTGTGGTAGTGCTAATCTTCATTTTTCTTTAAATTAATTTTATTTAATTATTTATGCAAGTAATAAGAAATTTTGTCATGTTATATTACTCTACTATATTTATGCATCTAATTGATAATTTTTAGTTATTTATGACTACATAATAAATTATTAAATCAAGGTTAATCCAAATCCTTGGGATTTTGTAGCATTTCTATTAGTTATTTATAGGATTTTATAGATAATTAGTAGGGACATTATAGCTAACATATATAAGATTGTTATTGTTTTTTATGGGTGCTTTCAATCTTAAGCTTGATCAAATGAATGCTAAGACTACATTTCTTCATGAAAATGAAAAAATAATCATGCAACAACCTAAAGGTTATACAATTTAATGAGAATGCCATCTTGCCTTCTTTATGTTTGTATCATCCTCAATGTATCATACGGGTCTTAGAAGTGAGTATTCATGTTTGGAAATCAATCTAGAGTCTTTTACATGTTTTCTTAGTCTAGGTAGATAAATGTGATGGGACTGCAAGTTGTAGATTATCACAGTATTGGGATTATAGACTACTGCATGTTGCATTTATCTGCAATTAGTTGTAACTTGGAAGTTTCATGTTTCTGAAGTTGAACAATGAATTGTAGGTCATAGAAAGCCATAATAAGATCACAATAGGTTGCACTTTGGAGAATGTAAGTTGTAGCAGGTTGCAACTAACAAAATAACAAAGGAAAAATAATCCAAGTTTTGGCAGTATGAGAAAGTTTTGAGTGACAATAGGTTACAAGCTAGGAGATGCAAGATGGGCTAAGGGAAAATGATTTCTAAAAAAGTTCATGCATTTTAAATGAAAAATCAATGGTTGATGAAGGCCAAGGATTGCTTCGACAATTATATAAGAATATCTTTAGCTTGAAGAGAGTTCAAGAGGGACTAAGGGAGAGTCTAAGGAACTAAGGGAGAGTTAAAGATAGGTAAGAACATGTGAGTCTAAGATAGTCAGAGGTAAGAGTAAGAATACTTGAAAGGTTAAGGAAATATCTTGTGACTATTATCTTATCTTGAGCTTTAGGCTACAAGTGTGGGCAATTAAGGGATTAAAACGAAATATATGTAACCTCTAAGATTCTTGGGAGGTTTTGAGTTGTGCTTGAATCCTCATTATTGATGTTATTCTCTATTTTGAAAGTGGGACAATAGAGGAAGAGTTACTCCATTTTCTTGTATTCTTATTTTATAATTCAATTTTACTAGAAAAGATTGTGAAATGGATTCTTTTGGATTTGTTGAGGTTGGTGTGTACTAGATTGTTATTAGAGCATTGGTTCGAAGGTATTTGCATCTAAAATTATGATCTTCATTAATCTTTGGAAGAAAATTTTAAGAATTGGTATGCTTTGCATCTACTTAGGGATTAAATAAACTAAGCTTAGTAAAGATTACTTTAATCTTGTTAGATTAAGTTATTTTTATGATAATTGATCATTCATTTACTTGAAAGGCTAGATTTTGAAGTGAAGTGAATTGCATTGGAATTGCACATTTTTGTTAGATTTACTGCATTTTCATTGAATTGAGGAAAGTTATTTGAGGATAAAATCTTGTTGCTTTAAGATTTTACCTTAGACTTATGGAAGGCATGTTTCCTAAGAAGAAGACTAACCAAGAGTTGGAAGAGATCAAAGATTTATTTAAAGCTTTTATGGCAAAAATGCAAGAGGTCATTCCTAAGATATTTCCTAGCAAGTACCAAGACCTTGAAGAAACTTCAAAAAAGACTTGAAGAGGAGATTGAAGAAGAAATTTTTTTTTTTTGCATCGATACAAATATCAAGAAGGAGAAGTGATAAAAAAATCCAAGAAGAGAATAGTCTAGAACTTAAAGGTATAAACAAATATTTGACTTCCATCATGCTAGTGAAGAAAATAATGATGAAAGATTTATAAAAACCTTAAGAAGTACTTTGAGAGTCCCTCATGTTAATATTCCTATTTTCAAAGGTGTTGAGGGTACATATTTCCTCCTTTCATGGCTTAAAGTTGTGAATAAATATTTTCTTATTAAATAAATTTCTAGTGAGTCAATGATTCATATTATTGAGAGAAAACTTAAAGGATTAGTAGTTAAATGGTGGGATAAGGAATACATCAAGTATTTTTGAAGAGCATTGTAGGCATGTTGAGAGTTAACAACTTATGGAATTCATGCTAAAGTAAAATTTTGAAAAGACATCATTTCATTATAAAGTCATTAAGAAAAAATGTTTTAGATAAGAAGATCAAGATGTAAAAGATTATTATGTTGAATTTTGCAAGGCTTTACAAAAGGTTGATGTTCATTAGACTAAATATGAGCAAGCTTCTAACTTTATTGATGGACTAAGAATGCAATATTAGGAAGAATTAACATTTCATGAGCTTGAAACATGATCTTACTCTATAGGTTAAAATGAAAATAACAAACTTAAACCTAAAGAAGGATAAATATCATAAGAAAATAAATGAGAAATATATAACTCAAAAGTCAAAGAAGTAATTTAAGGAGGAAGGTAAAGATGAATCAAAGATAGAGAGGTAGCCTACTTCTCTCAGAAGAGGATGAAGAAAACAAAGATCTCAAAAAGATAACCACCAAGGTAAAGACCTATGGTATAATTATGATGAATATGACCATAAATAGTAGAAGTGCACTAAGCCAAAGAAGAATGCATCTAACTTCGTATCTTGCAACTTGTTTGCTCCATTATGTTTTCCTAAAAGATGTTTTTTGTCCTTCTTCATTTGGAAGTCGATTTGAGCTCGGTTTCTTCCATTATTTCCCTTATAAATAGGTTGAGGCCTTAGATGCATTTCATCATAGTTTATAGAAGGCTTTTGGGTGTAATGGGTTAAGTTAAGAAAAAAAAAACAAATTAAGAGCATTAGGTAGAAAAGGAAGATGCTAAGAAGATTTTGAGAGCTCTATCAATACAAGAAAGATTATTTTATGTAGCTATCCTATTTTGTTATGGATTTTTGAGGAAAGATTATTTTAATTTTCTTTTCATATGGCTATCCTATTTTATTATAGACTTTCTATTCCTCCTCTTTTCTTTTTTATCTTTTGTTATTCTTCTACAATTTTGATTATTATGCCAAGTTTTTGCTACATTTTCATCATTTTAGGCCTATTTTTATGGAATTCAATATTTTAATCATGTCCATATCTTTTTTATCTTTAGATGAATTTCTGGAATTGTGAAAACTTGTCCAACCTACTTCTTGAATATTTTATGAATATTTTAGATCAGCTTTTAATGTGAGCATGGATTTTGGTTCATCTCATAACATAAACATGATTTTGTGAGAATTATATGGAATTTTGATTATCATGAAATTTTGGCCATTTTGGACATCTTTTGGATTGTTGTAATACAATAATAATATTTGTAGGACTGATTTTCTCAGTTGATAGTGTGAGCTACGAATATTTTAGATACCCCCATCTACATGTAGTAGTGGAATGTTTATTAGTGGGATCCATCCCATGGCAACAAGGTTTATTGATTGTATTTCCTACCCTTGATTTTGATTTGTAAGTTCATGTGAGACTATGAATTTAGCCAAGATTATGACACTAAGCATTTGAGTCTAGTGGTATGTTGTGAAGCATAATTAAGACCTATCCTTTTGATGATAGATGTTCCTTGACCTTTGAGGATGTTAGTAGTGACGCTATTGCCAAGACTCAACTATGAGTGACTTATTTGGGATCACAAGTTTAATTTGATGATAATAGTGAGGTTATTTTAAGATTCATCGATGAGTCCCTTTGGCAGTAAGGGTAATCAAGACCTTGCCTTCGGAGATGCCTAGTTAAAATATACATTCTTTGAATTTTTGTTGAAAAAATTTGTCATATTTTTGGATATGAAAATAATTTAAAGGATAATCCAATAATAGTAGTGAGGTTATTCCAAGAGTTGTTGGTGAGTCCCTTTGGTAGTTGTTATCACATTTATACCATTTGATGATAACAACTATCTTATTTCTTTAAAATTTTTCTAGTACATTAGAATAATTTTATTTTGATTAAGTTGGATACATAGGCTTCTTTCAATTCAGGGATGATGAAATCATGAGACGAGTTAATCATTTCATAGTAGAATGAGTATATTTTAAATATGGTTGTTGGAAGGAGTGCAATATATACTTGGTTGGATTACTAGTTCCTCTCAATTATGACTTCTTTGGTTTACACTTCATATATCAGTATATATATGGCTTTGAAGTGTAACGGAGATTTGTCTTGGATTTTGTAATAGTTATTTTCACAGTAGGTTTTTAGCATAGAATTTTTGAATGGAAAATCATGTTATTATAAAGTAGAGTATAAGAGAATAGATTGTGTATCAATGAAAAAGAAAGTCAAGAAGGATAACCTAAGAAAGTGTAAATATGATTTCAAATAGAAAGGTTGTACATGAAAATTACACATAGATTATATAAATACTTGCAGCATATCTCTAATGAAATGATATGCAAAGTAAAATGCGGAGAAACACAAAGATTCATTCTCCAAAAAGTTGCAAAAAAGGTCATATTATGCACAATATATTGATGTGATAGAGCTTGAATAGCTATCATAATACTATCATATGTGTTAATGGAATCATAATTGGAAGTCATCTAATGTATGTATAGAGCAAAAATTGTGCAATAGAATGCATAAATTTTGAAAATAAAAACAAAGATACAATACTGGATTACCACAATTAATGATTTCATCAAAGGAGAGAAGCAAAATTCATAGTATTATTGCATACAATGTGCTTGAAATAAGAATATAGAACATGAGCTTTGCATCTATTGATAACAAAGATTATTGATGTGCTTGTTGCTATTGGTTCTCAATTCATCAATATTATTTTTTAAAATTCTGGAGTTGCTACTGAACGCTCGAATTCTGCACCTACCATTCCTACACAAATTAAGTATATATGGGCAAGCGTTAAGCAAGAAAGCATCGTGAAAAATGTCTTTGTTTATATAGAGTTGAAACCCTAACCTGCATTGTATCAAGAATTTGTAATAGAAATAAACACAAAAATGATTTGTTGTACCTTAGAATTAGGAAAGGTAAGCTACAAACCTAAAAAGAAAATAGAAACAAAAACACCATTGACATTCTCATGCTCTTTTCGCACTTTTGAATTCCTTATCAAAATGTGAATTCAAGTCATTAGGGGAAGACAAAGATGACAAGAAACAATAGGTTCCCAAAGCATTGATGTCACCAATAACCTTGCTACAGCTTGATGGCAATAGCAAGAGAAATTCTTTGGGCCTAGAAAAGTTCCATTTTTTACCATTTTCACAAGATTTAACAAGCAGATGCGAAACACAAGGTTTGTTGCTGAAACAAGATAAAATTCAAGGCGTAGTAGGAAGACAACCATGGAAGTAGCAAAAGTAGATGGATGGTGTTGTTTAGGGAAGCTCATCCATCGGTGGAAAAAGAGCAACAATAACACAACTTCTCCTACACTATTGCCAGTACAAATTCAAACAAAAAATCTACAACAACTACCAGAGGCATGACTATGAGACTTTGATAGCCAAGGATTGGAGAGTGTGTGTGGACAAAGTGGCAACAAAGATAGATAGACAATGGCTAATGATGATACAACATTCCAACATAAGATTAAGGTAGTGCAACATCTAGCATGAAAGCCACAAGGCCTATGTGCACCTTCAAAGGCCTACACATCAAATGTAAATGTGTAGATACATAAGGCCTTAAGGCCATGTAGCCTTAATATTTTCATTATTATTATTATCACCATTACATTGTGCAAGATTTTCTTAAAAATGAAAAAGGGGGTTTTTGCAGTTTAAAAGACATATTTATAAACATTTGGTAATTACAACTTTATTTTCTTGGGGATTAAAAATTTTCATAGAAATTATAACTTCCTACGGAAGTTACAACTATATCTCCTTGATATTGGTAAGGTTGTAATTACCAAAAAAAAAATACATGCTGACTATGACTTATTTTTCTCATAGAAGTTATGACTTCTTAAGGTAGTTAGGAATAAATTCCCTACATATTTGTTATTCACCTTAACCTTACATGATGATTGTAACTATCCTAAAGTCACAAGGCTTCAAGGGTTCAATTTTGGAAGGATTTTGGGAAAAAAAATATATTCAGAATCAACATTGAAGATTGTAAAAGCATGAATTACTAAAGATATCAATTTGGCTACTTGGTTTTAATCATGTGAGTGCCTTATTTCCCATTTTTTTAGTTACTTAACTAATGGTCTAGATAGTAATGTGCTTGGCATTTGATTTTGTGATTTTCTAGATAGTTCTTATAGCTATGTTTTGTGCAATATTTGACTTCTATTAAGGTCTACCATGTAAGAGCTTATGTTATCTAGGAAAAGCATCTAGAGTAGTTTAATAAAAATAGTTTGTTGAAATTGCCTATTTGAGTTTAGAATATCTTGAGAGTCTTTGATACTTTGGCTTGCTTGAAATAGCTTCATTTTTCTAAAGTTTATTGCCTTAGAATTCCAATTTTTAAATTTTTATGTTAGTTCTAGTGTTTGCAATTCTTGACAATTATTGACTAGCCAAGCAAAATCTTGTACTTTCATTTTACAATGTTGTTTTGGTAGTGAATAAGATTGTCTGTTATGAATTTTCTTGTTGGGCTTAGAAGCTTTCGAAAATTTGTAATATTTAGATTAAATTGGAATAGCTTTATTGCTAAGTGTTTCATAATGTTTAATTTATCTTGCTTAAATGTTTTTGAGATTTATACAAATCTTCTTTCATTTCTTTTCTCTTTCTAAAATCCATTGAATCTCACTCTATTTCTAGTTTTCTTACGGAATTTTCTCTTTGAGGGAAATTATGAGTAGATTGGCAAAATTATGCTCAACCATTTTTGTGAAATTTCATGTGTTTTAAGTAGTGTACAATAGGAAATATATAGACTAAGTGATTTGACAAAAATAGGAATCTTAAATATCTCACAATATTTGACAAAGCCAACTAAATTTCATTTATGATAGTTAATTACAATTTTACACACAACCTAACCATTTCAACATTAACAACAACAAACACATACTCACGATTAGTGTGTTTCATAATCACTGAATTTATTTAGAGGTATCTAGGGATTGGTGTTGCCAAAAGACCAACAAGCACCTAAACCTTGTTTAAAGAACACCTTTGCTTCTTGTGACTCCTAAGGTCATGAGACCAAAGGCCAACCTACGTTGGCGGTTCCCAAACAACTGCCAATAGTAGTGAGGGTAACCAAGACCTAGGCTTTAGAGATGCCTAAATAAAATATACATTTTTTTTAGATTTTTGGATTTCTTTTGGATTATTGGATTACCTTTGGATTTTTTGGAACATTGATGGAATTTTTGGACTTTGAAAATTTTATTAAAAATCTCTATCTAGCTTGTAACCTAAGACTTTGGTCCTAAATCTTTATTCTCCATGAAGAGGAAAATATAATAATCTTTCTTATTTGAGGGGTTTTGACTCATCTTGCAAGTCAATATAAAGAGTCCTGAGTAGGTATGGAATCATTGAAAGAGGGACATGAGATGAAAGGTGGAACAATTTTATACAAGATGGACCTTTTGAACTTGAAAAATAATTTTTGTATATTTTTTATTTTTGTAAAATAGAAATTTTGTATACTTTTTGGTTATGTGAGCCATGTACATATTTTTATAAATGAATAATAAAGTATGATAGATATGAATTTTCCATCTATTCTATTAGGATTGTGAGATTGCAAAGAACATTTTTCATTTTAGCGCATGTTCTTGATGCATTTCTTCCAATATCAAGATCAAATTTCTACTTTTGTTGCTTATTGTTGTTTTAATTTTTTTTCTTATTCAATGTTTAAAATTAACATGCACAACCTTGGAAAACCCTATGCATAACCTTGAAAAACCCTCATCATTTTAGATAAGAAACCAACTTCTAAACTTCTTATTTAATTCATCATTTTAATTTATGCTTCCATTGCCTCTTTCCAATGAGGTATTATAAGAGCCTAATTTATATTTTAAGGTACTTCTTTGTTTAACAAAGAAACACTTAGCATGATCAAGGTTCTATATTAATACTTAGTGATGAATCGTGGTTTGCCAGGCCCCGATATCGGATCCTCAATATTGGGTATGCGATATTGCTGCCTGGATAACGATATCGAATACACAATATCATGATTCTTGTGTAGGCCTATAAATATAGCATTCAGGCACACAAGAAAGAAGAAGTTGGTAAGTTTAAGAGTAGAGTCTTTTTGTTAGTTTTCAATTAGTTTCAGTTCTTTTCCTAGTGCATGCATGTAGTGTGATAATTGTAATTGTATGAAACCTTTGTTTGAGTGTGATGTACTTGGACACGCACACAGTTGGCAATAAAGATTGAGATTACTCCATCATTGCAACATTCACTTAATCTTTAATTTTTTAATTGTTGATTATTTATTATTTTCTTAGTTAATATTTCTTTTATTGTCATTTACTATTTCTATTATTAAATGTGAAATGAGTATGTTGTAATCATGAACATTTAAGTGTAACTACTTGGTAACCCAACAGTGTATCTAGTAGTGTTTCGAGTAATGAGTGCTTGGTAATCCCAGATTTAGTACACAAAGTCCAAGATGTGTATGGATGATTAAGGATGGATTCTTATCACACTTAGGCTAGTTTAGCTTTTGTTTCCTATTGCTTATTAGCTTAAATCAAGATTATTTTTCTTGTCTTTAGGAATAGCTCAGTGTTAGGAATCACATCATACACCTCACGCTAGACTAAATCATACATGACAAAGCAAATACTGGTCTAGGTGGGAAGACAACGAACTACGATCAACGTGTAACTATCTAGGTGCCACAAGTAGTCCATCTGCAGAGTTTGACTAGATCGTGCATACACGCTCGTATTCGTATGGTTGAGCATAGGGGTACCTTCTCACTTAGCATTGGCGCCAATGCCAAGGATGATGCTAGTTATCTAGATTAGATGAATCATACAAGGTCACTGTAACAAAGTATTAACGATATACCTTTTAGAGAAGAAATTAACTTTAAATAAGTCACACATAATTCACAACAATGTCTCTCTCACAAGATGATGTTAACACAACAGCTAGCAAGGAAATTCATTGGAGAACCAACAAAATATATGACAACAGAGAAGTTTGGAGTACTCAATCTTATGTAGGAGTCTCATATGTTCATGAACACCCCAACAATACTCAAGGACTCTTATCATTCAACTGAAGCACCTTTAGTGAGGATGGGACATCCCATAGAACGAGGGGGCCCGTAAGGCCTAGGACCTTCTCAATAGTTAACAAGAATTTATCTAGGGATGATTGGAAGACTTACAAAAGTCATGACGAGTCTTCTAGTTCTCTCTCTTCCTCTACTCCTTCAATGGTAGGCCATGACATGGATGACCCATTTCTCAAGGGGTCGGTGTAGAAACAAAAATCAAACCCACGGGCAAAGTCAGGAATTCCAACATGAACATTGGTACCATCGTATTAACTCACAAACTCATAACTTACTTAGTGATAATGAACCCTTGCTAGCCACTAAGAGTCTAACGCATACACAAGAGGTTGTTCAAATATCCTGCATGCATCATAAGGAAATCTGTCTACCTAGGCTTGATTTAAACAACTTTTTCAAGTTTTCAAGAGGCTATGATTTAGATCCGCAACACAATTTACAAGCCTTCTATGATGCCTATGCATGGAACAATATTGATAATGAGCGGCAAAGACTTAAGATCTTACCTATGACACTCGTCAGCCAAGAAAAAGTATGGTATAGGTTGTTAAAACAACAATCAATTCACCATTGGCCAACCATGGTGGACTGCTTCAATGAAAGATATCAAACCTATGCGAGAGTGTCAGCCTTGAGGAGACAAACCCAAGAGTGGAAACAAGGGTAACATGAAACCTTGGACATGGCCTTAGAAAATTACTATTCATTGTTAAACAAATGCCTAGGCCATGGGTTCTCTGAGGAAAGGATAATGTATCACATCATGGATGGGCTCCGTGATGAAACAAGGGAGACCCTAGGGATGTATGCCCTAGGTCAACTATATGAACTACGAACCTACCAATTCCAAGAGCTTATAAAATGTGTAGCAAAAGAAGAAGGAGAAATAGCCACATGGGAGAATATTGAAAATCTCAATAGAAAANCTAGAGGAAATTGAGGCAAAGAACAATAAGATGACAGAATGGGTACATGAAAAATATGAAGAATATGCCAACATTATTAGAGGTGGAACCATGCATGATCACTTTGACAAACAGGACAAACAAAGGATGCCAAACCAAGAAACAAGATAGAACACTAATTGATAGTCGGAAAGAAGGGTTGAAGACAATAAGAATAGGGGCTCAACTGCTAATCATAAATATCAATGCGATGTTTTTTTGTATGATCACCCAAAAATTCAATGCCTAGTATTATCACATTTACATGAGCATTGGGGAGGAATGCTACTTCTAGAGTTCGTACAGAAGTACCGTGTCTAACAACAGTGGTAGAAACCCCAATCGTGGGGAGGCCATCGCCAAACAGATCATACCCTTCGTATCCCCCGACACCAAATGTCTATTATGTTCAGCATCATGTTTCCCTGAATGGATCAACATCCTCTACTTCACATCATCATTATCATTCTCTTGAGTACTATCAACCCATGTCCTCTCCCATGAGATTACCACCTCATGTTCCTTACACTTCTCCTCGCCCTTAATATTCTCATCCTTTACCTCCTTCTACATCGCCACCTATAGCACCAGAAGGTTTTGTACTGTAGCACCAACCCATGAACGTTACTTGTGCTACTACTGTCAACAACAATGGAGGTCCTTCACAACATCAAAAGCATCCTTTCTTTAGGCATGATCGTAAAAAGAGATAGCACAGTTCTGAAACCACTGCATCCACCAACTCAGCACAAGTCCAGTGCTATGATGCATATTTCCCCTTGAACTTAATAGCTCTTGTTACCTTATCCCGGCCACCAATCAACACTCCAACAACCATGCGACCCAATGAACATAACCACATAGGGAGACATATCGATCCTTGCATACCATCTTACGGTCATGGGTGCCATAGTGGGTTAACTCCTTATCACATGACCACATCTTATAATTCACCCTACTATGCCTACTTCAATCAAGTGTGTGAACCCCAATTTGAGTACATTCTAGCCATCACATCAAAAGACACCCAATGGCTTGGATATGATCAAACCCTAATGTTTCCAACATGCCTGGATCCAAATTTTCCATTTATTAATTCTAGCCATACTCAAAGGTTTAGTCATGGGGAATACCCCCCATTCTAATAAGAAAAATTAGTAAATGTTTTTCCTTTTCTTGAATTTTATAATTTTTTGTTTACAATTTATCACTTTTCAAATTATTTTTTTAACCTTTTTTTGGGTAATCTCATCAGTGAATAAAATACTCATGTGACTCATCGGTTGAGGTGTTGTTCTATGCTATTAAGCCATAAGTGATTAATTATTTGAATAGTGTGCCCAAAACATCCATCCACCCATTCTATTAATAAGAGGTTCTACTCTAGGTATGATGATATTCTTGATATCATTAAAACTTAAAGTAACTTTGTACTCATTATGCCTAGAGTGAAAAATGATAGACTAAGAGGGAATGGCTAGGGTGTGACATCAAGGGGACTTGTGGATTCTCTTTGGTGACATCTATATGTGCTATCATGCAACTTGGTTGTACTAAAATCCTTGTAGATCTAAAGAAAAATGAGAGTAAGAGCTGTGATAAAGGCACTCAATAAGGAAACTCAATGGTATTCTAGTGGGTTCCACTAGAAAGACATGCACCCATGCCTAAAGGTTGGCAACTTCTCTAGATCATTTTTGGAAAAAACAAAGTGCCAAAGTGGCTAGATGAGAAGAAAAAAAAAGAATGAAGAAAAACACAAGAAAAGATTAAGAACAATGTGCTGCAAAGAAATTCCAAATCACTCTTTCCTTGGACAAAATGCCAAGTGATCGTACGCCTTGCTATCATGGTGCTCTTATGGTTATCCATAATTGGATGAAATAATGCAATGTCATTGATCAAAGGCATGGACTTGGTCTTGATTTTGGAGTAAAAGGCTAATGATACATTAATCACACCCCACACTTAGGATTCATTGTGTCCAGGATAAGTTACCTCACATCCCAATCTTTGCAATCCCTTCTACGATTCATTTCACCCCATTATGCAAGTATTTTTGGACTTGTGTCTTGTATGGCATAGAACTAATACCTCATCATGGTGGTATTTAACATGCATGTGTTTTTTTGCATTGGTACGGATTGCATTTAACCCTTTTAGTACCTATGAACATTTTAAGGTGTGGTTATGTAAGGGCATGATTGGTAGGAACTTGCTTTGGGAGGACCCACTTGCGTAACTTTTTTAATTTGCACTCGTTGCACATCACCACATCATCTTATACCCTCCAAGTACTGCATTGCTAAAATTATCCTTTCCCTTATCATCATTTTAATTCCAACATTCTTGTGTACTACTACATGTCCTTTTTTCTTCCTCCATTCACAAACTTCATTGTAAAATTCCACTTCATTGTACTTTTTGTGCCTTCAGGTCTCTTTGATGTTACCCTAGATCTTTCAAATTAATCTTAAATCCTTCATTTTTGGCCTTGGAAGTTCGAAAATTTATCAATTTTTCCAAGTACCCTATTTTAGAAGGGACGCAATATTGGGTACCCGGTATCAGGTCTGCGCTAGCAGGTAAGCGATATTACATCTACAAAAACTATATATATGAATCCCCCCCCTTGTGCACATCAACGTCATTTTTCACTATTGATGTAAGGTAGTTATTGCCATTTTTTTCCATGAATTTTCAAGCTTGAGCACCTATCATTCAAACATTAATACCTTGCTCATTAACGCTTCAATTCTCATTTCGATTGAACCTACTTAAACCTAGAGTGTTTAACTTAGTCATGGGGGAAAGGCACACTCCAAGTTGTACATAGTTTTTTTTTTAAAATTTGTTGTTTCCTGAAGGATATCATAAGGGGTAAGTGATCTTAAGAAATGCTAAAAACATTGCCAAATTAATTTTATTCCTTCACCTAGACTAGGAAAATTATTTTTTGAAGTCATCTAATCAAATTGGGCCCAATATCAAAGCTTTTAGGGGAATTTTCATGAAGATTTCTAACTTTGAATCACACTAGGCAAGAAATGAATCTAGTAAAGGCATGAAGTGAGGTATAAATCAAATTTTGCAAATGGCCCTATTAACAATTGATCCCGTGTAATTGCAGATGGCCCCTCTCAAGGTGCATCCAAACGGCCAAGGAGAGGTAGAGGCCAAGTGCCTCCCAAAGAACATGTAGAGAAGGAAGCACAATCATTCAACATTCTTCAAGAACCTCCTGTTACTACACAATCAGGACATGTTGAAGGTGGAGAAGGAAAGGCACCTAAATAGGGACAACATCTCATGTTGTGTTCGAAATGTGTTTAGGAAATTCATGAGAGGTCTGTGTCAGTAGCTATGATTGTGGAATTTAATTTTGGATCTTTTACCAAATTTTCCCCTGAGTTCATCAGAGATCAACTTAAAGTGTCTTCATTATCACCTGTTCTCTCATAAAGTGGTGATTTGTACCTGGGGGAGACATACCAATTTTGGCACAACAAGGAAGAAGGAACCACTACTGATATTGGTGGGATTTCTGTTGATTTCTTAGCCAAGGCCATTTCGGAAGTTTTGAACCTTCCAAAGACAGAGCCCAAGGTTACACCTGTCCACTTGCTCTGATGCTGAGATATGGTTAAAAAGGACATACATCAAGGAGGATAAAACATATGGAGAGCTCACACTTGAAGAGAGGATCTATTTTAAAATTGGCACATATCATATTTTCCTAACAAAAGAACTAAATAGAATTTCCACCTATGTGGCTAGAGGAAGTGCTATCTTGATGGGAAAGGTTGATGCCAACCTACCCCATCTATACCTCACAGAAATTTTAAGATGGTTTAAAGAATATAAAATAGGGAAGTTTGCATTTCCCTTTCCCTGCCTAATCAGGAAGCTGTGTTGACATGCTGGAATTCTGGGGTACACCAATGACATCCCCAGAAAGTCTCAAAATGCATCATTTACTGAATTATTGAAACCTTGGCACCAAGGAAAGATGTTGGTGAGACACTAGAGCCTGAGTAAGAATAGATAGTTGGGCCCATTGCACCTCAAACTAGAAGACCCAACCAACTTCTAAATACAAGGCCTAGTCAACAACAGGAAGCAAGGCCTAGCACACAACCCACTGGCTAGCAGGACCAGCTGCCACCACCACCACAAGACTATCAACCATTGATGAGCCATCTCTAGGGCATCGCTGAAATGGTTAGTTGGGGAAGCTATGATGAGGTAAACCTCTTCAAGATTATTAATGATGCTGTGCAGCCCACAGTCTCAATTGATTGCACATGGAGCAAGGTTTCCATCCAAACAAGAGGAGGGGGATCACACTATTCACAATAGATCTTTGTAAATGCTACATCTTTTCAAGTGTAGTTAGAAACTGGTAAAGGCACCACAGTAGTGGTTATGTAACACCAGGATGTAGTAGGAGCAGTAGAAGTGTTCGTAGATCACATCAAAGAATCATTCAATGTCTCTGTTGTGCCACTGACAGATTTTGTAGGAGCACATGATGCTCAAACCTTGGCCAGTCCGTCAATGACTCCTGGTGATCATGAGGATGTTTTGGATTGGTTGTTGTAGATAGGAAAAGTGATGATGTCCTTGTTTGACATTCCTCAATATGTCAAAGTAACATAGTCAGGCCTCATCTCTACAAAATGGAAGCTGTTCATAGCAGAGGTTTGGGTCGTACATGTAAAGGAGGAGTTGAAAAGACTCCAAGAGAAGTTTGTCACCCTGCAAACTGCATAATGGGATCCATCCTAATTCATTCCTATAGAACAACTAGAGTTGTTTTGGATAGAATAGTTGAATAAATTTCTACAAGAGAATAAAAGAGTGGTGGGGGAAAAAGAGAAGGTTGATTGGGATGCTTCAAAGGCACAAGCTCAGACATATGCACATGCCAAAGCACTTAAAGTCTTAGAAGAAGAAGAAAGTAAAGAGCTTGCTACCAAAAACCTTCGGTTGATTACAATAGAAAAATAGAAGAGTGTTCTCAAGGAGAATTTTTAGCAAATGTGAGAACAGTTAATAAGGATCAACCAAGACATGAACGACTTGGCCAAGAAAAATAGAACCCTGTCAATGGAGGAGGTATGCACAATCCATTAGAAGATGACCATCAAAATAAGTGCGTGGTAGAATGAGGCTAAGCGACAGAGAAGCTAAAAGAGCATTTTAGAGATTAGGTGGGGATGTACAAGCAGATCATCGAGAAAGAAATACATATGGCCAAAGCCCACATCAACACTCTCAGTTCCCAAAATGCTGATTGGTGGGCCATATTAGATACTTATGCTTTTGTCCACTAAGTAGAACTAAAGAGCTAGGACCTGTAGATACAAGATCTCACTAAGTACATGGAGTTGGCAAACCTGTGGTATGCCAACTTGGCCATGTTGATAGTAGGACACTTGAGGATAGAATTAGAGAAACAGGTAGCAACCACCTACGCTAAGTATGAAGCAAAATTTGCTAAACACAAGAAGACACTATAGAGATTAGAGTAGCAAATTCTAAATTAGAGGTGGTCAAGACCAACTACCAAGGACAAAAAGATGTCATAGTAGATTTGGCTCAATGGCTCTCAGACTACCAAGAATGCAAAGATAAAGCCAGAGCCTATGAAGAGGAAAAATGGTTGTTTGTAGCTTGGTATGTTAAGGCTAATAAAATTTTTTCACAAGTACTATGCCCATGGGAGGTGCCAACTCCATCAAATATCGAAACATTAACATAGACTACATAGGATCCCTAGACTGAAGAAGAAAAGCTTCAGGTGCTCCTCCAGAGACATCCATTTACAAAACCTAGAGCACAAGATAAGGGGAAGAGGCTCATGGAGGAACCACCACCGCTAACAACCACATGAGTTCCAACAATTTTGTCTTTTGTAATTCTATGTCTATGTCCCAATTTTGTTTTGCTCAATCCCACACTGTGGCATGAGTAATCCTTAGTTAGTCAATAATCCCATACCTATCCATTGTGCAATCAATTGAACTTATTCTCATTTTGTTTAAATCAAGGATGATTTGTTATTCATTCATGGGGGTATGACGAATCATGGTTTGCTAGGCCCCAATATCGAATCCTTGATATCGGGTATGCAATATTGTAGCCTAGATAACAATATAAAATACACAATATTATAGTTCTTGTGTAGGCCTATAAATACAACATTTGGGTACACAAAGAAAGGAGAGGAGTTGCAAAGTGTTAGAGTAGAGTCTTTTTTTTTTTGCCATTTTTCAATTCATTTCAGTTCTTTTCCCAGTGCATGCCAACAATGTGATGATTGTAATTGTACGGAACCTTTGTTCGAGTGTGACGTACTTGGACACGCACACAGTCAACAATAAAGATCGAGATTACTCCATCATTGAAGCATTCACTTAGTCTTTAACTATGTAATTATTGATTATTTATTGTTTTCTTAGTTAATATTTCTTTTATCATCATTTACTATTTCTATTATTAAATGCAAGATGAGTACGTCATAATCACAAACATTTAAGTGTAACTACTTGATAACCCAACAGCGTATCTAGTAGTGTTTTGAGTAATGAGTGCTTGGTAATCCTAGAAGTAGTACACGAAGTCCAAGATGCATATAGATGATTAAGGAAGGATGCTCATCGCACTTAGGCTAGTTTAGCTTTTGTTTCCTATTGCTTATTAGCTTAAATCAAGATTATTTTTATTGTCTTCAGGAATAGCTTAGTGTTAGGAATCACATCATACACCTCACGCTAGACTAAACCATACGTGACAAAGAAAATACTAGTCAAGGTGGGAAGATAGTGAATTGCGATCAATGTGTAACAATCTAGGTGCCACAACTAGTCCATCTACAAAGTTTGACTGGATCATGTATACACGCTTGTATTTGTATGGTTGATCGTAGGGGCACCTCGTTGCTCATCACTTAGCAAGGTATATTTTGTCTCCAATTGTTGGCATTCATGAATAAAAGTAATGATAGGAAAATGTATTTCAAATGACAAGGAATGACTTTTAACATTCAGATTCTTTAGTTGATTTTAATCAAGCTAATTGCTTAGATGTCAAGTGTAGAGAAAAATAAACATGAGAGGTAGAGGTCACATAAATTTGAAGGAAAAATGGCAGTAATTAAACATACCAAAAATATATTCATGATTTCATACAGAGAGGATTTTTATCTTCAATATAAAATGCCCTGTATAAAGATAGAATTCTTCATCATTTGGGGCTTGAGTCTTCTTGTTAAGTGCTTAGATTTCAAGAGCAAAGGACCCTCAAACAAAAGAAAGGCTTGGTCCTTCAAGGTCATCATTCATTCATGAGAAGTAAAACATTAAAAAAAATAGAGACATTAGGAGAGACTCTTTTTCTAAGCTAGATCTAGTTGATAAACATGCAAAAAGCCTCAATAAACAAACATCAATTACAAGATTAAAAGAGGAGAAACCAAATGAGGTCCTTGATAAAATTCTCTTGAGATGTTGATATGGAGGGTTCTATATTTTTCACAACCTAAAATTTGCATAGGTTAAATTATTTAATTTAATACATGCATTTAATTATTTAATTCTATTAGATGCATTTTAATACAATAGCTCTAATTTTATCAACTAAATCATAATATTATATTATTGTAGTTACTACTATTATTGTTATTGTTGGTAATATTGTTATTGTTACTATTGTCCTATATAAGTGAACATAATTTATGTGTTAGAGTATTTTATTAAAGTTTTTGTATCCTTTACTTCTACTACTACTGGAGCTCAATAGTAGATCATTAGTATATTTTATGATTAAATATTAAAATCCAATTATCCTTGACTGTTTTTTTCTTATCAATAATCATATCATTATAAGTATTATATTATGCATATATTATTCTTTATGCATGTTCAATTATGCACATTCAATTATGAATAGTTTATTCTTATTATGAACATGTGATTATATAATATTTTGTTTACAAAGCATTTTAGACCCTAACCCTACCCAAGCTATATCCTTTATCAATTTTTGTTATTAAACTAGAATTTAGAGTTTATTTTTAATTATAATTAAATATCACATAAATAAGCTTTGTTAAGAAAGCACCTTAGGATGATATCCTACCTAGAATTTAACTTTACTAATGTGTCCAAGACATTCAAAAATGTTGGTTTTGATCTTTGGTTCACTAGAATTAGAGTTACAATTCTCAAGATATCATAAATTTTACTTGGATAAAGATCCCATAAAAGTTTTGGCATTTGAACTATAGAACTATGATAAATAATATTTATATATGATTTTGGGATATGAAAGTTTAGTGCACCTCATAAGGATCTTGTAGATTCAAATAGAATTTGATTTACAGTGCATATATGCCTATTATAGATGTTTGAATCTTAAAAGTACTAATTGAAGAGAGAATATTGAAATTAGACTTATGAGATATGAAAGAGTCAAAAATTAAAAATAATAGGGAAATGTTCAGTTGGTTCACTTCACATGAAAAGTAAAAAGATAGTTACTTTTCATACTATGTATATGTTATAAACATATAAACATATCTTTCATTTTCACTATCTTTTTCTACTGCCTTACACCTATATATTGAGTTTTCTTCTATTTTTTGAAATGAAAACCATTTTCCCCTATATTTCTTCATTTTCAACCATTTTCATCCTAGTTTCTTCATCCCAAGTCTTCTTATTTTATTTCTAAATATGTATCAAGTCCATGCATCATACTACACATGATTCTTCTACTTACAAATATATATCAGCCTTTGGTATGTTTCATTTTGATTGGTGGAAAGTTTGTAACATGTAAGTTTGGAGCAAAGTGAAAGTATATTGCAAGCATATTAGATGGGAAGGGAAGCCAGTAATAATATTTTAAAAGATATTGAAATACCATATGAAGGTTTATTTTATTTTTGTTTTTATGTGGCTACCCTATTTGGTTATGAATTTTGTACTTGTTCTCTTTACTTCCTAGTTCTTCATTATTCTATTATGATTTTAATACTATGCCTAGACTCTGCTAATTTTTTGTGAGCTTGGGATTGTTTTTATATGAAAATTTATATGGTAAATTTGTCCAACTCTTTTCCTATCTTTTGATGAATTTTTCTAATATGTGAAAACTTTTCCCAATTTTTTTCTAAGATATTTTATGATTAGTCCTTTATATAAATAGAATTTTGTAGAAATTTTGACTATTATAGACTTTTGGCTATTGAAACTGAAATTGAAATGCTATTGTGGAAATATTTTAGTGTTGGATCATAATAAAATTATACATACATACATATGATTGATTTTGCTTAGTTAGTAGTGTGAACCATGAATTTTTTGGATGCCTGTATATGCATGTACTAGTGGAGTGTTCCTTAGTGGGATCCACCCCTTAGAAACAAGGATATGGATGGATTTCCTACCTTGAATTTTAATTCATAAGTTTATGTGAGGCTAAGAAACTAGCCAAGACCATTGCACTCAATAGTTGAGTCTAGTAGTGTGTGGAAATGCATAATCAAGACCTATTGTTTTGAGGATGTGTGTGCACGTGGTGTTGTGGGGGTGAAGGAAGTCAAACACTAAAAAATATTTATAATGTAAAAATATTTAGAGTACATCACAAGTATGACACTAACTAGACATCATCCAAAAAAAATATGAAAAGAAAAAAACTTAATAAAGGTTCTAATACTAACAAAATTTACATCAATTTTTAAAGTTCATGTTTGAACTTAGAATAGAAAAAGGATTTGAGATAGAAAGTTATGACTTAATACCAATATTTGTTTCAAAGCAAGAAAGTGATACCACTAGTGGAAGATCTTCACCTTATCACTTGTTATTGATCTTACATTGAGAATTTTCAACATCAACTATAACCTTCTTATCAATACTAATTTCAATATTTGAGTTAATAGTATTCTTATTAGAGAAGGAAAAATTTACATTATGAAATATTTATCTAGACTACTTATTACTTTGTCTAGTGTTAACAAAAATAGACATAGGGGCTTCTATATTCTTTGGATTCTTTATTACCATTTAATCATTCTTATTATTGATATTAACTTAATTTTTCACATCTTCAACTTTATATGGTTTTTTTCTATCTCAACTTGAACACATTTTCTCATTTTTTTAGAATCTTTTTTATTAAGCAAAAAAAGATAAGCATTAAAAAATGTCCTTTATGATGGTTGATGAGTGGCGAGGTACCCCTACACTCAACCATACGAATACGAGCATTCATGCACGATCCAATCAAACTTCGTAGATAGAATAGTTGTGGTATTTAGATAGTTACACGTTGATCGCAGTTCGCTGTATTTCCACATGGACTAGTATTCGTTTATCATGTATGGTTTAGTCTAGAATGAGGTGTATGATATGACTTCTAACACTAGGCTACTCCTAAAGATAATGGAAAATAATCTTGATTAAACTAATAAGCAATAGGGAATGAAGTATAAGCTAGCCTAAGTGTGATGAGCATCTATCCTTAATCATCAATATGCATCTTGGACCTCTTGTACTACTTCTGGGATTACCAAGCGCACGTTACTTGAGCACTCCTAAATACGCTACTGGGTTACTAAGTAGTTACACTTCAATGTTCATGATTAAGTTGTACTCATTTCGCATTTAACATAGGAATAGTAAATGATGATAAAGAAATATTAACTAAGAAATTAGTAAATAACAATAACATTTAAACAATTAAAAAACTAATTGAATGCTACAATGATGGAGTAATCTCGATCTTTATTGCCGATCATGTGCTTGTCCAAGTACGTCACACTTGAATAAAGGTTTTGTACAATTACAATCATCACACTATGGGCATGCACTAGGGAAAGAATTGAAATGAATTGAAAAATGACAAAAAGATCCTACTCTAACACTAATTGACTCCCCCTTTTTCTATGTGCCTCAGTGTCGTATTTATAGGCCCACATAGGAATCATGATATCATGTATATGATATTGCTACTTAGGCTACAATATTGTGTACCCAATATTGAGGATTCGATATCGAGGATCTAATATCAGGGCTTGGAAAATCATGATTCATTATACCCCCACGACTGAATAAAAACTCGTCCTTGAGTTAAAAGAAATGAGAATGAGTCTAATTGATTACACAATGGATAGGTATGGGATTATTGACTAACTAGGAATTATTCATGCCGTAGTGTGGGATTGAAAAAAAAAATTGGGACACAGACAGAATTTACAAAAATAAAATTTTTCCATGGGTCTCTTCCCCTTATCTTGTGTTTCAAGTTTTGAAAATTGATGTCTTTAAAGGAGTGCCTAGAGTTTTTCTTCTTCAGTTTAGGGATCCTGTGTTGTGCATGCTGATGCTCCAATGTTCGATGGAGTCAGCACCTCCCATAGGCATGACAGTTATAGAAACATCTGATTGGCCTTGGCATACTAGGTCACAAACAACCATCATTCCTCTTCATAGGCTTTGGCTTTATCTTTGTACTCTTGATAATCCATGAGCCATCGAGCCAAATTTGCCATGACATATTCTTTTCCCTGACAGTTGGTCTTGACCACCTCTAATTTAGAATTTGCCACTTCTAATTTTTATAGCATCTTCTTGTGTTCAAAAAATTCTATTTCATACTTTGCATAGGTGGTTGCTACCTGCTTTTCCAATTTTATTCTCAAGCATCCTATTGTCAACATGGCCAAATTGGCATATCGTAGATTTGTCAACTCCATGTATTCCATGAGATCTTGTATCTGTAGGTCCTAGCTTTTTAGTTCTTCTTGGTGGGTGATGAGACGCGACTTGCACTGGGCCGCGATATCGCGTCCCGCCACCATATCTATAAATAAGAGGTGGCACTCCCTTCATTTCCCAATCCTGGCTAGTGTAGCGAAGCTCTGGCAGATTGATCACTCCAGAGTTAGAATTTTTCCCCATGTGCCCGCAGTAGGAGTCCTAGAGTGAACGGCTCTTTATTCGAG
>MNCI01015694.1:176932-194214 GCA_015680685.1 Gnetum montanum | reverse complement strand
TTTTACCATCATGAAGAACATTTATTTAATGCTTATTCTTTTTTACTAAAGAAAGTTTTTTTAAAACCAAACAAAAAACATGTTGAGTTGAATGTAAAAAAAAAAAAAAACCAATACGAAGTTGAAGATATGAAAAATCAAGTTAATGTCAATAACAAGAATAATCACATGACATTAAAGAATTTCAAAAAGACAAAATATCCTATGTATATTTTTACTAATACTAAAGAAAGTATTGATAAGCTTGGATAGATAGCTTGTAAGGCAAATGGTTCCTTGTCTAACAAGAATACTATTAACTCAAAGATCAATACTAGTGTCAATAAGAAGGTTGTAACTAATTGTAAGGATTCTCAACATAAGATTAACAAAAAATGATGAGGTGAAGATCTTCTAAAAGATATCCTACCATTTTTAGGTGAATCTTGCTTTAATACAAATATTGGTATTAAGCCACAACCCTCTATATTGAATATTTTTCTATTTAAGTTCAAGCATTGATGTTCAAAAGTGATGTAAATGTTGTTAGAATGGGGACCTTCCACCTTACAAATAATTAATTTTCTTCACCATTTTTTTCAAAATATCAGTTGCAAGGTTGTACACCTAAGTAGATAACCCTAAAATTGAAAAGATTTTTCTTTCCATATTTTTTGATATTGTTTACTTAGTGTCAAGCCTCTAAATTTTCTTTATTCATTATAAATATTTTTTTGGGGTTTGACACTTTTCCTCCCACTATTTATATTACACAATAACATTATTACAATTCTTGAATTAATAGCAATTATTCAGTAGTCAATTTCAACAATTACTTAGTGTTATGAACTCATCCATTCTTCTTTAGGAATTACTTGGTCTTATTTGTAAAACTAGATTATTTTGAGCATGTAACCATGTCTCTGTGTTTCTTTAGGAAGTTTTCTTAATTGGTATTATTTTTAAAACTAGATTATTCTAAACATGTAATCTTGTCTATATGTGCCAATCTAAATTCTTGAACTACCACTCCATACATAACATGTTCTTGATGAAGTCTTAGCTCACACAACATGAAATTTGTATTTTGATGTCAAGATACTTTTACTTTTGGTATTCTTTATTTGAAACTGAATCTCATCATTATTAGTTCCTTTTTGCATATACGACTTATGATCACATTGTTCCACTATGCTTATTATTCTACATTGTTACTCATCTCTACACTTTTTAACATTATTCCTATTATACTTCATAAGTAAATATAATATTTCAACTTATGATTCTTGAATATGAATTTTGTCTGTGTTGATTCATGAACCTAATAATTAAGCATGTTAATCTCACAATTATAGTGGTAGCATGTCTAATATGTTTCTTCACAATCTTATTTGGTGATGAATCGTGGTTTTCCAGACCCCGATATCAGATCCTCGATATTGGGTACATGATATCACACCTAGATAATGATATCAAATACACAATATCATGATTCCTATGTAGGCCTATAAATACAATATTCAGGTGCACAAAGAAAGGATAGGAGTTGGAAAGTGTTAGAGTAGAGATTTTTTTTGCCAGGTTTCAATTCATTTTAGTTCTTTCCCCAGTGCATGCCTACAGTGTGATGATTGTAATTGTAAAAAACCTTTATTTGAGTGTGACATACTTAGACATGTACATGATCGACAATAAAGGTCGAGATTACATCATCGTTGTAGCATTCACTTAGATTTTAATTACTTTAATTGTTAATTGTTATTTATTGTTTTCTTCATTAATATTTCTTTATCATAATTTACTATTCATGTTATTAAATGCAGAATGAGTACAACTTAATCACGAACATTTAAGTGTAACTACTTGGTCACCCAGTAGCGTATCTAGGAGTGCTCAAGTAATATGCGTTTGGTAATCCCAAAAGTAGCACACGAGGTCCAAGATGCACACAAATGATTAAGGATGGATGCTCATTGCACTTAGGTTAGTTAGATTTTTCTTCTCATCACCTATTAGCTTAAAACAAGATTATTTTCCATTGTCTCTAGGAGTAGCACTAGTTTAGGATCACATCATTTGCCTCACTATGGACTAAACCATACATGACCAAGTAAATACTAGTCTAGGTGGGAAGATAGCGAACTACAATCAACATGTAACTATCTAAATACCACAACTAGTTTGTCTGCGGAGTTTGACCAGATCATGCGTGAATGCTCATATTCGTATGGTTGAGTGTAGGGGTAACTCGCCACTCACCATTGGCATTGTTGCTGAGGATGGTACTAGTTATTTAGATTAGTTACATCATCCAAGATCACTGTAAGAAAGCCTTGACGATATATCTTTTAGAAATAAAGTAATTACAAATAAGTCACACACAATTCACAACAATGTCTCTAACACAAGATTATGCTAACGCAACAACTAGTGAGGCAATTCATTGGAGAACCAAAGAATTATATGATGATGAAGACAAAGTTTGGAGTACTCAATCTTATGCAGGGATTCCCTATGTTCATGAACACCCCAATGGTACTCAAGAACTCTTTACATTTAACTTTAACACCTCTAGTGAGGAGGGGACATCCCATAGAATGAAGGGGCTCATAAGGCCTAGGACCTTCTCAATAATTAACAAGAATTTGTCTAGGAATGATCAAGAGAATTACAAAAGTCATGACAAGTCTTCCAGTTCTTCCTCTTCCTCTACTGCTTCGATGTTAGGTTGTGGAGTGGATGACCATTTTTCAAGGGATCAACATAGAAGTAAAAATCGAGCCCACAGGCAAAGTTAGGAATGCCAACATGAACAAAGACAACATCATCCCAACTAACAATTTCATAACCTACCTAATGATGATGAATCCTTGCTGGCCACTAAGAGTGTAAAGTATATACAAGAGGCTATTCAAATATCCCACATGCATTGCAAGGAAAGTTGTTTACCCAAGCTTGATTTAAATAACTTTCCCAAGTTTTCAGGTGGCTATGATTTAGATCTGCAACATCATCTACAAGCCTTCCATGATGCCTGTGTATGGAATAATATTGATAATGGGTGGCAAAGAATTAAGCTCTTTCCTATGACACTTGTTGACCAAGAAAAAGTATGGTATAGGTACTTAAAAACCAAAATCAATTCGACATTGACCGACAATGGTAGAACTCTTCAATGAAAGATATCAAACCTATGCAAGAGTGTCAACCTTGAGGAGAAAAATCCAAGGATGGAAATAGGGGCAACATAAACTCTTGGACATGGCCTTAGAAAGATACTATTCATTGTTAAACAATTTTCTAGGCCATGGATTCTTCGAGGACAGGCTAATGTATCACATCATGGATGGGCTCCGTAATGAAACAAGGGAGACCCTACGGATGTATGCCCTAGGTCAGATATATGAGCTACAAACCCACCAATTCAAAGAGCTTATCAAGTGGGTATCTAACGAAGAAGGAGAAATAGCTAAATGGGAGAATGTTGAAAGCTCTCAACAAGACCACAATTTCAAACTAGCAAAGGTCCATGATCATAAAGAGGAGAAATCAACTCACCTCAAGGAGGTGGAATCATCTTTGCCAATACTACAATCACTAGATGAAATCAAGGCAAGGATTAGTAAGATAATAGAATGGGTACATGAAAAATGTGGAGACTATGCCAACATTATTAGAGGTGGAACTATGCCAAATCAAGAAACAGGTCAAGACACCATGCAACAAAGGGTTGAAGACAATAAGAATAGAAGCTCAACTGCAAATCACCCATATCAATGTAATGTTTGCCTATATGATCATCCCAAAGGCCAATGCCTAGTCTTGTCACATTTACATAAGCATTGGGGAGGAATGCTACATCTAGATTTCGTACAAAAATACTAGGTTCAACCACAGTGGCAAAAGCCCTAGTCATGGGGGAGGCCACCACCAAATTGACCATACCCTTTGTATGTCTCAATGCCAAATGTTTATTATGTTCAACACCCTATTTCTCCAATTGAATTAATATCCTCTACTTCATCTCATCGTTATCATTCTCCTAAGTATTATCAACCCATGTCCTCTTCAACAAGATCACCACATCATGTTCCTTACACTTCTTCTTGCCCTCAATATTCTCATCCTTCACCTCCTTCCACATTGCCACCAATTATGCCAGAAGGTTTTGCACGACAGCACCAACCCATGAACATTACTTGTGCTACTACTATCAATAGCAATGGAGGTCCTCCACAACATCAAAAGCGTCCTTTCTTTAGGCATGACTGTAGAAAGAGAAAACACGGTTCTGAACCCATTGCATCTACCAACTCAACACAATTCCAACATTGTGGTGCATCTTTCTTCTCGAACTGAATGCCTCATGTTACCTTATTAGGGTCACCAATCAACACTCCAAAAACCATGTGGCCTAATGAATATAACCATATGGGGAGACATATCGATCCTTGCATACCATCTTATGGTCATGGGTGCCATAGTGGGTCAACTTCTTATCACATGACCACATCTTATAATTTACCCCACTATGCCAACTTTAATCAAGTGCGTGAACCCCAATTTGCATACATTCTAGCCTCCACATCAAAAGATAGCAGTGGTTTGGATATGACTAGACTCTAATATTTCCAACATGCCTGGATCCAAATTTTCCATTTATTAATTCTAGCCATACTCAAAGGATTGGCTATGGGGGATATCCTCCATTCTAAGAAGCAGAATTAGTAAATTTTTTTTCTTTTCTTTGATTTTATAATTTTTTGTTTTCCAGTTTTTCATTTTCAATTTGTTTTCAAATTTTTATTTTATCTTTTTGAGGGTAATCTCATTGGTGAATAAAATACTCATGTGACTCGTCGGTTGAGGTGTTGTTCTATGCTATTAAGTCTTAGATGATTAATTATTTGGATAGTGTGCCCACAACATCCACCCACCCATTTTATCAATAAGAGGTTCTACTCTGGGTACAATGATATTTTTTCCATCATTAAAACTTAAAGTAATTTTGCACTCATTATGCCCAGAGTGAAGAATGATGGACTAAGAGGGAATGGCTAGGGTGGGACATCAAGGGGACTTGTGGATTCTCTTTGGTGACATATGTAAGTGCTATCATGCAACTTGGTTGTACTAAGATCCTTTTAGATCTAACAAAAAATGGGAGTAAGAGTAATAAAGGCACTCAATAAGGAAACTCAATGCTATTCTGGGGGGGTCCCACTAGAAAGACATGCACCTATGCCTGAAGGTTGGTGACTTCTTTGAATCACTTTTGGGAATGACAAAGTGCAAAAAGCAGCCGAAAGAAGAAAAAGAAAAAAAAAACAAAGAGAGAAAAACAAGAAAAAAAACAATGAGAGAAAAGAAAAGACCAAGAAAAATGTGTTGCAAACAAATTTGAATCACTCCTCCCTTGCATAAAATGCCAAGTGATCGTATGCCTTGCTATCATGTGCTCTTATGATTGTCCACCATTGGATGAAATAATGCGAAGTCACTGCTCAGAGGTATGGACTTGGTTTTGATCTTGGAGCAAAAGGCTAATGGTACTTTAATCACACACAACACTCAGGATTCATTATGCCTATGGTCAGTTACCTCACATCCCGATCTCTGCAATCCCTCCTCTGATTCGTCTCGTCTCACTGTTCATGCATTTTTTACTTGTATCTTGTGTAGCATAGAATTCATACCTCATCACGGTGGTATCTACATGTGTGTGTTTTGTGGAACTAGTGTGTATTACATTTAACCCTTTTAGTGCCTATGAGCATTTTCAGGTGTGGTTACGTAAGGGCATGATAGGTAGGAACCTGCTTTGGGGAGGACCCACTTGGGTAAATTTTGTAATCTACACTCATTGCACATCATCATCACATCATCTTATACCCTCCAAGTACTACATTGCTAAAGTTATCCTTTCCTTTATTATCATTTTAAATTCCAATGTTCCTATGCACAACAACATGTCCTTTTTCCTCATTCTATCCATGAATTTCATTGTCAAATTCCACTTCATTACACTTCTGGTGCCTTTAGGTCTCTTCAATGTTACCCAAGATCTTTCTGATTGACCTTAAATCCTTCATTTTTGACCTTGGAAATTTGAAAATTCATCAATTCTTCCAAGTACCTTATTTTCAAAGGGATGAGATATCAGGTCCGCGCTATTGGGTACATGATATCGCATCTATAAAAACTATATATATGGACATCCCTGTGCATGTTAACATCATTTTTCCTTGTTCATGTGAGGGGAGTTGCTGAAATTTTCTTTCATGAATTTTCTAGCTTGCGCACCTATCATTCAAACATCAATAACTTGCTCATTAATACTTCGATTCTCGTTTCGATCAAACTTGCTTAAACATAGAGTGTTTAACTTAGTCGTGGGGGAAGGATACACTTCAAGTCGCATGTAGTTTTTTTGAAATTCATTGTTGCCCTAAGGATATTATTAAGGGTAAGTGACCTTAAAAAATGATAAAATCATTTTCCAAATTAATTTTATTTTCTTCACCCAAACCATGAAAATTATTTTTTTGGAGTCACCTAATCAAAATTGGGTCCAATCTCAAAATTTTTAGGGGAATTTTCATGAAAATATCTAACTCTGAATCACACTAAGCAAGAAATGAATCTATTAAGGGTAAGGAGTAAGGTATTAATCTAATTTTGTAAATAATCCTTACTGATAATCGGTCCCATGTGATTGCAGATGACCCCTAAAAGAGGACAACAAGGGGGACCCTCTTAGGGTGCATCCAAGTGCCCAAGGAGAGGCAGAGGGCAAATGCCTCTTGAAGAACATATAGAGTAGGAGGTACAATCATTCAATATCCATCAAGAACCTCCTATTACTATGCAATCAGGACATGCAGAAGGTAGAGACAATATGGTACCTGAATAAGGACAACATCTCACGTTGTCTCCAGAATGTGTTCAGGCAATTTGTGAAAGGTCCACGTTAGCAACTATGATTGTGGAACTTAATTTTGGACCTTTCACTAAATTTTTCCCTGAGGCAACCAAAGACCAACTTAAAGGATCTCCATTATGACCTATTCTCTCTAAGAGTGGTGATTGGTACTTGGGGAAGACATACCAATTTTGGCACAATAAGGAAGAAGCTATCACCATTGATATTGGTGGTATTTCTGTTGATTTCTTTACCAGGGCCATTTTGGAAGTGTTGAATCTTCTGAACACAGGGTCCAAAGTTGCTTACTTGTCCACATGCTTTGATGTGGATGCATGAAAAATATGGTTAAAAAGGGTGTACAACAAGGAGGATAAAGTATATGAAGAGCTCATCCTTGAAAAGAAGATCTACTTCAAAATTGGCACATATCACATTTTTCCAACAAAGGGATTGAACAAAGTTTCCACCTATGCTGCTAGAGGAAGTGCCATCTTGATGGGCAAGGTTAATGCCAACCTACCCCATCTATATCTCATCAAAATTTTAAGGCGATTTGAAGAATGTAAGATAGGGAAGTTTGCATTACCTTTTCCTTGCCTAATCAGGAAGCTGTGTCAATGTGTTGGAATTTTGAGGTACACTAATGATGTCCCCAAAAGGGCTCAAAATGCCTCATTTTTTGAATTACTAAATTCACCAGCTCGAAGGAAAAGTGCTGGTAAGGCACTGGAGCCTGAGTAAGAACAGATGATGGGGCCCACTACACCTAAAACTACAAGGCCTAGCCAACTTCTAGTCACAAAGCCCAGTCAACAACAGGAAATGGGGCATAGCACATAACCTATAGGCTAGCAAGAGCAACCAGCATCACTGTCGCAGGACTATCGACCGTCGATGAGCCATCTTAGGACCATTGCTAAATTGGTAAGTTGGGGAAGCTGTGATGAAGCCAATCTCTTCAGGGTCATTGATGATGTTGTATGATCCATAGTCTCAATCGATCATGCACAGGGTGAGGCGTCCATCCAAATAGGAGGAGAGGAATCACACTGGTCACAATAGATCTCTGGAAATACTACATCCTTTCAAGTGCAATTAGAAATTGGTGAAGGTGCCATAGTAGTGGTCATGCAACACCAAGATGTAGTGGGAATAGCAGAAGTGGTCATAGACCACATAAAAGAATCATTTAATGTCCCTATTATGCCATCGACAGATTTTATAGGAGCATGCAATGCTAAAACCTTTGCCAATCCCTCAATGACTCCTACAGATCATGAGGATGTTCTAGATTGGTTGCTATAGACAGGACAAGTGATGAAGTCCTTGTTTGATATTCCTTAGGATGTCACAGCAACATAGTCAAACCTCATCTCTACAAAAGAGAAGATGGTCATGGCAGAGGTCAGGGTCGAACATGCAGAGGAGGAGTTAGAAAGACTCCAAGAAAAGTTCGTCACCCTGCAAGCTACATAGTAGGATCTGTCCTAATTCATCCCTGCAGACCAGCTAGAATCCTTTCGGACGGAGTAGCTAACTAAATTGTTGGAAAAGAATAAAAAAGTGGCTAAGGAAAAAGAGAAGGCTAATTGGGATGCTTCCAAGGCACAAGCTCAAATGTATACACATGGAAAAGCACTCAAGGCCTCACAAGAAGAAAATAAACACCTTGTCGTTGAAAATCTTTCGTTGACTATAATAGAAAAATAAAAGAATGTCCTCAAGGAAAATTTTTAGCAATTGCAAGAACAATTAATAAGGGTCAATTAGGATATGGATCACTTAGTTAGAGAAAATAGAATCCTCTCAATAGAGGAGGTATGTGCGATCCGTCAGAACACGGTGATCGAAATAAGCACATGGCAGAATAAGGCCAAGAGACATGACAATCTCAAGGAGCATTTTAGAGATTAGGTGGGGATGTACAAATAGGTGATTGAAAAAGAAATTCATATGGCTAAAGCCCATATTAATACACTCAATGTTCAAAACATTGATTGGTGGGCCATATTGGATACTTATGCCTTCGCCCACTAAGAAAAACTAAAAAGGCAGGGCTTGCAGATACAAGATCTCATAGAATATATGGAGTTGGCAAATATGCAGTATGCCAACTGATGAGTGGTGAGGCACCCCTACACTCAACCATACGAATACGAGCTTCTCACGTGCAACTCGGTCGAACTCCAAGGAATGATGGAAAGAAGAGAATGGAATGGAGTCTCAAGAACAAGGAAATGTATAGCCCCTTGTGTATTAATGGTTAATGTGACTTAGTAGATCTCATTCCAAATCCAGCCTTAAACAATCCACATCTAGTGACTTCACATTAATACATTTCACCAATCCATCCACAAGAAGTAACAAGAATGCCTCCGCCAAAAAGTCACCACCATTCCGACGAAATGAAAGAGAAGAAAGTAGGAAGCAAGAAGGGGCCTTACTTAGAGGGAACATGTTTATTTAGTTTCATAACTAGTGCTTGTAGCCCAAATGATTATTT
Source organism: Gnetum montanum (assembly GCA_015680685.1). Classification (NCBI taxonomy): domain Eukaryota; kingdom Viridiplantae; phylum Streptophyta; class Gnetopsida; order Gnetales; family Gnetaceae; genus Gnetum; species Gnetum montanum. Next base: position 184,807 of record MNCI01015694.1, on the reverse strand, counting down.
CATCTAAGGGGCATGCTTTGAATTCTCACTTTTCACTTTTTATTTTTACCTCTCTCTCTCTCTCTCTCTCTCTCTCTCTCTCTCTCTCTCTCTCTCTCTTTTGCGTGAGAACCACACCATGCAAAGACTTATTACTTTTATTGGCTTAGCTTCCCGATAATGAAGCAATGTCGGAATGGTAAGGAAAACTCCAGAAGAAAACATCCAAGCACCCAAGAGAATGGTCAGAACAAATGCATCAAATCACCTTGAAGTCACATCCTTTTCAATCCTTGAGTCTTTCCTTAGTTTGAGAAATGCCCAGTCACCAATTCGTTGATAGTTTTGTTATTAAGAAAGGGACTATACATTTCCAAGCCAAGAGTGACTATATAGAAATTTTTGAATGCATGGATGAGGTGGACTCATTGCCTATTATATCAAAAGAACCATACCTTAGTATCAACATTGTAACTCAAAGGTAAAAACCAAACACTAGCAACCAATAGAATATAGTTCATACCATCATTAGGAGCACTTATTAGGTGATAAACATAACAAAATAAATAATCACACAAATAAATGAAAGAGTATGAACATTGTTGCAAAACAAAAACAAGAAAAGTTAAAGAAATTTGTAAAAAAAAAATGTGTAAAACAAAAACTTAAAAAGTGATGAGCTTGCGATATCGCGTACGCAATATCACGGCCCACCATCATGTCTATAAATAAGAGGTGGCTTTCCCTTGTTCACTCATCTAGATCTAGATCCTTAGCCAAACTATAGTAGTTTTACCATTCCAGAGTAAGAATAATTTCCATGTACCCGCAGTAGGAGCCTCAAAGTGAATGAATCTTTATTCGAGCAAATTGTACCTGAGCACACATTTCTGTATGGTAATAAAGATGAACTTTCTGATAAACGTTGTAGCATATGGACTAGGCTAAATAGGATTTAATTACTGTTAAATGTTTAAATACTTTCCTAGATAATTAATCTCTCTCAACCCTTGACTCTCCTAGTTAAGTGCATTTAGTACGACTGCTTCAATNACTGTCTCTAGTGTTATTCCTAGGCAGTGAAGTGCCTTTGTGCGAAGAAGAAGACATTTTTGTCTTATTCGGTGTGTTATTTACCGTTATCTTATTTTTTTCTTTTGATCAACCATAAGGGTTCATTTAAGCTTCCCAATGATATGGATGATCTCCTATGTTCTACATAGCACACAAACAACTAAGTCCTCGGCATTGGTGCCAATGATGAGTGATGAGGTACCCCTACACTCANATCACTCATCATTGGCACCAATGACGAGGACTTAGTTGTTTGTGTGCTATGTAGAACATAGGAGATCATCCATATCATTGGGAAGCTTAAATGAACCCTTATGGTTGATCAAAAGAAAAAAATAAGATAACGGTAAATAACACACCGAATAAGACAAAAATGTCTTCTTCTTCGCACAAAGGCACTTCACTGCCTAGGAATAACACTAGAGACAGTCGACGACACAACACACATAACTAAGAACTGCCAATTCCTCAATAGTTTCGAGTGGTATATATTCATCATGATGAATATGTACCCAACTTTACCTTTATCCTCCATCAAGATGAGCAACTGTGTTGGAGATATTTGGAGGGTAACATAGTGTTGCCTCTAGACCGAGCAGTCCCCAAGATGCTCTTTCATGCTCTTGCACAAATAGGCATGTCATAGTTATATGCGGAATATGTTGCATGCAGTTTTGACACAAGGAATTACCATCCCACAGAAGCGCAATGTCAAAGGAACTTGCAACAGGAGAGATAGTATACATTGTTGAAGGGCAAAAGACCCCATAACGCTTCACCTGTCTTAAGGGAAATTGAGGGTTGTGAACCTATTTCAATAGGTTCTCTACACAACGATGTTCCCCCTCCTAACGATGGTGAGGAGGTGGTGTATTAGAACCTTCACTCCACGATTCAAAATCCTAGTTCTGATCTTCATGCAACCAAGTGTTCAACGAGGGAACACGAACACATGATAAGGACGAGCATTCTGATTGTCATCATGATTGGGACTGGGATCACTGAAGAGAAGGTAGGAAACATTATCATGGTGATGGTTCTCCATCTTCTTCACATTCATCGCCACATTCACCCTCTCCTTCAGTATTAGAACACAATCATAAGGAACCTAACCATGAGGATAAGGGTAAACAAAGTGAGAAACCTCGACGAGAGAGTCGAGAGTGAGGACGAGGGAACTCTAGAGAATCATGGCATGGAAGAAGGAAAAGTAGGGAACCACGTAGACATCACAAATGCTACAAAAGAAATGACCACGAAGAACCCCTACTTGCAACCTGAAGCATGTTAGACATCACAGAGGCTATAAGAATTCCTACAAGGCACAAAAAAGATAGCAGGATCAAGAGATTAGACATGAATAATATTCCACAATTTGAGGGGGGATACAATGCAGATCCTCAGAACCACTTACAATCATTTCATGATGCATGTGCCCTGTAGAACATCGAGAAAAAATGGCAAAAGCTAAAATTGTTCCCAAGGACACTAGTAAAAGAAGCGGAAAGCTTGTACCAGTCCTTAGAACCAGAATCCATCCGAAGGTGAAGTACGATGCTAGAACTGTTTAATGATAAGTATCAAATGTACTATCGAGTGTCCAACCTGTGAAAGAAAATCCAAGGATGGAAGTGGGGAACTCATGAACCCTTGGATGCTGCCATGGGCCGATACTATGCACTGTTACTTGCAATAGGATCAACTACGCCATCTTGTAGATGGACTTAGACATGAAACCATGAGAAACCTTGGAATGTATGCCCAAGGGAGATTATCAGAGCTTAGGTCCCATCAGATCCATAGATTGTTGGAGCAAGTAGCTAAGGAAGAAGGAGAGCTACGTAAGAGAGAAAGTGTGGAAGAGTACAACTACGATCCTTCCCTCTGAAAAAGGAGAGTGAGATTCTGTGAGGAGGAGGAAGAGTTACCACTCAAAGAGATGGTGCATAAGAAAACCTTGCTGCTATAAAAATTAACAATAGAAATTTTAGCAAAGGTAGACCAAATGTGGGACTCTTTAGACAGTAGATTTGAAACCATTCTCAAAATCGTAGAGGAGTCTAAGGAGTGAGGTAGTGACTATGATAAAAAGAAAAAGAGGGATTTGGACCATGTATGTAACAAAGGTAAGGGTAAAATGGCTATCACCGGAGAGTTTGTGGATTTAGATACAGACAATGATGGTGGATGTGAGATATGCCAGTATGACCATCCTAAGGGATGTTGCCCAATAATCTCACATCTACAAGAGTCTGGGGTGTATGCACTCAACCCACAACTTAACAAACGACAAGCAGCTAGATGGTTACCTTATCCCCAAGGTAACCCGAGGAAGTTCCACCAACCATTAACATATTACCCTAGTGGAACTCTACCACAACCTATTGAGCAACACCAGCAGTGGCAATACCCAAATTCATGGGGGATGCCACCGCCAAGGCAAAAATACCCTTACTGGCAACTAGATCCATATGGCTATTACGTGCAATAGCCAATCTCTCCATGTGACTCTGTTGGTCACGTGAAACCACAACGTCACTACCAAGCTCAAGATTATTATAGGACTCCTTCTCCTGGGAGAGATACACCACATACATACCATCCTCTGAATCCATCCATAACCCTCACACCGATAGCTCCATTGCCACCTGCTCCAGCAATGCAAGGGGTACTTCCCACTCAACCACAAAAACCCAATGTCACGAGGGCTATGAATCCTCAACCCACAATTGGTTCTAACAACCTTATGCAGAAAAGATCTTTCTTCAGAACCAACAATCCAACCAAGCCCTGACCATCACAAGCGGTTGAACATTTGAACACCTCCCTACCAAGTAAAGCTTCGAGGCCTCCTTCAACCCAAAAGTCGAGCTTAACGCACAAGATTATGTTAACACATGTTGTTACTGTGGGCCACCTTCCCAGGAAATTCTCTAATCCTAGGAGTCCTCTAATCTATCTCCAAGTTGCTGGAAATGAACCATGTAAAGCTCTTCTGGACTAAGGTTCTGGAGTCAACTTAATATCACAAGAAATGTATAAAGCTTGGAACCTTCCTCCATTAAGGAAGAGTAACATCTGACTAGAGCTGGCCAACCAGTCCATCACTAACCCCTTGGGACTTGTGGAGGACATTGTTACCATTATATGTGGTTGGTTATATCCAGCTGATTTCCTAGTGATACAAGTAAACAACGGTAAAGGGGACTTCCCAATAATAATGGGAAGAGCATGACTTAGTACTATAGATGCACGCCTAGGAATCTACGATCTTTCCCTAGAATATCCAAGAAGAACACTTTTGGAAAGATCGAGAAGAGGAAAGTTCCATGTATCGCATATAGTGACACATGGTGCCATTGTGTGCAGAAATCATGGGTTATGTGAACTTTAGCATTTCCTGCATGCAATCGGTGTGCACAATACATCAATATAAAAAAGTGCCTGTATGCAGCAGCCACTCGACAAGAAGACACCTAGTGGCTGATGGCTGATCAAGAGAGAAATTTTCTAACATGCATGGAACTTACTAAGGGAATAACTAGTGCTTACATTAAAAGCATAGACACACTGGAGCAAGTCCGTTGCCAACTTTCAAACCTTAACCTCGAAAACATCAACTGGGGGAAGTTGGAAATTCCTGAGAGATTTAAATAAGAGCCCCTAGATTTGAAACCATTGCCCACTGTTCTAGAGTATATGATCCTTGAATATGAAAAATCGATGATCATTAACGCAAGACTTGTTCCCAAAAAAAAAGAAAGATTGATGAAAGTGATAAACAAGTGGTCAAAAGCCTTTGCCTAGTCATAACCTGAGTTAACCGAAATAGATCCTAGGATATGCCAGCATAGGATTTACACGGACCCCTCCATGAAACCTCGAAAACAACCGCAGAGGTGATTGAACTCAAAATTGAAACAAATAGTAAAATAAGAGATAGAACAGCTTCTTAAGGCTAGGTTCATATATCCCATTACTAATAGTGAATGGGTTAGCCCTCTAGTGATCGTGCCTAAAAAGGGAGACAAATGGAGGGGGTGTATAGATTTTAGGCTACTGAATATGGCGACATTCAAGGATCACTTTTCATTGCCATTCATTGACCAAGTCTTAGACACCATAGCAGGGCATTGCTATTATAGTTTTCTAGATGGTTATAGTGGATACAACCAAATATGGATAGCACTAAAAGATCAAGCCAAGAAAACATTCACCAGTCCTTGGGTAACGTTTGCATATAAACAAATGCCATTTGGCTTGTGCAATGCTCTTGCCATGTTTCAAAGCCTAGTTATAAGCATATTCCAACAATAGATAGGAAACAAAGTAGAAGTCTTTATGGAAGACTTCTCCACTTATGGAACAAGCTTTGATCAAGCCTTGGACTGATTAGAGCAAGTGCTAAAAAGATGCGTAGAAACCAACTTAAGGCTCAATTGGCAGAAAAGCCATCTGATGGTCCAAGAAGGCATAGTACTTGGGCATAAGATTTCGCATTCAGGAATAGAGGTAGACCCAGATAAAGTTAGGGTCATCCAAGGAATCACCCGACAACCAGAAACTGTCAAAGACATTCGGTCATTCCTTGGACACACTGGCTACTATAGGAGATTCATTGAGAACTTCTCTAAGATTTACAAACCATTGGTAGAGCTAACGAAGAAGGATGCACCATTCGAATGGACTAGGGAATGTGAACGAGCATTCCAAAATTTAAAACAAAAGCTTGTGGAAACTCCCATTCTACAAGCCCCTGACTGGTCCAAACCATTCCATATAATGACTGATGCATCCAATTATGCCTTAGAAGCCATACTCACATAGTTAGATGACCAAAAACATCCTTATTACATCCACTGTGCAAGTAAGAGTATCACTAGTACACAACTTAACTACACAACTACAGAAAAAGAATTAATGGTTGTAGTGTTTACATTGGACAAGTTTAGGCACTATGTGTTAGGCTACAAAGTGTACATTCATACGGATCATAGTGCAATCAGGTTACTCATGAACTAATCAATGGTTAGCCCTCATATTATACGATGGCTGGTAATCCTATAGGAGTTCGATCTAACGATGATAGATCGAAAGGGCACTAAGAATGTAGTTGCAGATCACTTATCTCGGATGCATTGGGATAGCAAGGAGGATGAATACACAATATCCAATCATTTTCTTGATGAAGCCCTCTTTGTTGGTGTAGTGAATAACCAACCCATGGAAATAAATTGGTATAGTAGCATTCTCACCTATCTCCTTTCCCAACAAACACCACAGGAGCTGGACTTTAGGAAGAAGCAACAGTTTCTTCACAGAGCCAAGTACTTCATGGAGATCAACGGACAACTTTACAAAGTTTGTCCTAATGGCTTGGTTCGATGGTGTGTGCCTGATGTGGACCAACTAAGAGTTCTCCAAGACGCTCATGAGGGTCCTTGTGGGGGTCACTATGTAGGGAGATGAATAGCTATTAAGATCCTACTTGCAGGATATTACTGGCCAACATTATTTCTGGACGTCCATTAATTGTCAATCCTACGAGCACTATCAATATGATGGGGGAATAACTGCTAGAATGGAGGATCTACAACAATGGATTCAACCTTTGGAACCCTTCGAAATTTGGGGAATAGACTTTATGGGGCCCATTACATCGATGTCCAATGGAAAATCTTACATCATTGTTGTTGTTGACTATTTAACGAAATGGGCTGAAGCAGCTACTATTATAGAATGCACATTGTCTACAGCTGCACAATTTTTGCAACAACAAGTCGTAAATAGGTTTGGTGTGCCACGTGTACTTATCTCAGATAATGGAACACACTTCGCAGGTGCAACCTTTTGGAAGTTGATGCAACACTTAGGGGTTGAACATAAATTGACTACACCTTATTACCCCTAAGCTAATGGCCAAGCCGAGGTTACTAATCAGGAGATTACTAAAATATTAACAAGAAAAATTAGCAAATATAGCTGAGATTGGAGCACTAAACTAAATGATGCTCTTTGGGCATACTGCTCCACTTGGAAACTCCCTACAGATTACTCTCCCTATGAGTTAGTATACAAAAAACTTCCAAAGCTTCCAATTCAAACCGAGCTTCGTACACTATCCATGGCATGTGACCTCCAATTTCTTTAACTTTTCTTGTTTTTGTTTTGCAACATCGTTCATAATTTTTTGTTTATTTGTGTGTTTGCTTATTTTTTTTTGATTCGTCACTTAATAAGTGCTCCTGATGGTGGTATGAACTATATTTCATTGATTGCTAATGTTTGGTTTTTACCTTTGGTTTATGATGTTGATACTAAGGTATGGTTCTTTTGATATAATAGGCAATGAGTCCACATCATCCATGCATTCATGAATTTCTATGGTCTCCCTTGGCTTGAAACTATACAGTTCCTTTCTCAATAATAAAGAATATCAACAAATCGGTGACTGGGCATTTCTCAAACTAAGGAAGGCCTCAAGGATTGAAAAGGGTGTGAATTCAAAGGAACTTGATGCATTTGTGTTGGCCATTCTCTTGGATGCTTGGATGTTTCCTTCTTGGGTTTTCCTTACCATTCTGACATTACTCCATTATCGGGAAGTTGAATTAATAAAAATAATAAGTCTTTGCATGGTGTGGTTCTCATGCAAAACACAAAAAAAAAAAAACATAGTGAGAATTCAAAGCACACCCCTTAGAAAAAATAATCATTTGGGCTACAAGCACTGGTTATCAAACTAAATAAAAATGTGTCCTCTAACTTAGGCCCTTCCTCGCTTCCTACTTTCTCCTTTTTTGTTTCGTTGGAATGGTGGTG
>MNCI01015694.1:141153-176879 GCA_015680685.1 Gnetum montanum | reverse complement strand
TCTTTCTCAATTTTTCACCTCATTGCTAGTTGTATCAATAGTCCATATTTTGGTGGATGCATTGTTTTCTTTTTGGTAAACTCTTGTGGTTAAGAATTTAACTCTTGCTTCCAAATGACATTTCTAGAGTCTACGGACACTTTGAATGTGGGATTGGGGAGGACCCACTGGCATTCCTATTTGGTGCATCCGTTAATTTCTTTCCCTTAAAACATCTCTACAATCACCATTTATTTTGTTCATCTCCATCTTTGACATCCATTTTATCGGCATTGCCATTGTTTCTTTTTCTCCATCTTTCTTATTCCTTATCTTTTTCCATTCTCTCACTACCAGAGGTTCGCTCTTAGTCATGGGGGTCCTGGTCCAATTTTTTCGATTTTTTCTTAACCCCTACACCTCAGGTGGTCACCTGTATTATATCTCCAGATCTGCATTAGCCATATCACAACTCAGCTAATGGACCTTACACTGAGACAAGGTATTAACTGCATTGTGATTCATTTACCCTTGCTAATAAAAGACTGTGTTGTGTGTGCATATGGTAATCATACAACAATGGATTGGATCTGGAGGAAACACTTGTAATGGACTAGTGCTGGAGCAGTTATGCAAGGAACGAGATTGATGACGTGCTTATGGATGGACAACGAAAAACACAATCTTGGCGTCAACAACAATAGACTTCTTCCTTTCTCTCTCTCTTCTCTCTTCTCTCTCAGCTGCCAAATAAGGCTGGATGTCAAATGTGTTTAGTGTTTAATCTTATTTTCATGAACACTAATTTTGTCATGTATTGTAATGATGATCTGTTCACATGTCACCCCATTCACCGTTAGTGTCATTCAAGTCTGTAATCCCATACCTTCCCAATATTTTGTAAGGAACTCGAGGATGAGTTTTCATTTAGTCATGGGGGTATGATGAGCCACGATATTGCATACGCGATATCGTAGCCCATCATCATGTCTATAAATAAGAGGTAGCTTTCCCTTGTTCACTCATCTAGATCTAGACCCTTAGCCAAACTATAGCAGTTTTACCATTCCAGAGTTGGAATAATTTCCATGTGTCCACAGTAGGAGTCTCAAAGTGAATAGATCTTTATTTGAGCAAATTGTACCTAAGCACACATTTGTGTATGGCAATAAAGATGAAATTTTTGATAAACCTTGCAGCATATGGACTAAGCTAAATAGGATTTAATTACTGTTAAATGTTTAAATGCTTTCCTAGATAATTAATCTCTCTTAACCCTTGACTCTCCTAGTTAAGTGCATTCAGTATGACTATGTTGAGCATGTGTGTAACACTTGGTAACCTAGTAACGAGTAGCGTTTGGTAATCCCAGTAGCATTGCATTGGTTCAGGGTGTGTGCGGCAAGTGGGAATGGATACTGATGCTAGGATAATTAAAGCTTAGTTAGTGCATAGTTAATGAAAATTAGTTATTTAATTCTCTTCACCTTTCCCTACTAGCATAGGCGTTAAAAAGATAAAAGTTATAAAAATCACATACCTCAAGCTTACTTAACCATACAACCGTGACAATACAAGTAAGCTTGGGAAGACAGCGATTGATTAACCTTAAGTATTCCATTAGGGCGCGTAAGCACTTAGTCTTTGGAGTTTGACCGGATCACTCATGAGATGCTCGTATTCGTATGGTTGAGTGTAGGGGTAGCTCGCCACTCATCAAAAAGGAACTAAGGGCCTTGATTGATTAGCATAGGTGGCCATCTCCCTCATGACTAAGTTGAAAGGAGAAGATCTGAAATAATGAGAGAGGTCATCCTCTCTCAAAGGTATTATGTGCATTGACCATTCTAGATTCATGGTAAGGTTTAGTCTGTTGCACATCGACTAGTATTCTCCTATCAGAGCATTTATTTGAATTTTTTAGGAGTTTCCAACTTCCCCAAATTGATGTTTTCAGGTTAAGGGTTGGAAGTTTGTGAAACTCTTGCTCCAAGGCATCTATGCTTTTGATGTAGGTGCAAGTTTTTCCCTTAATTAGTTCCATGCACGTTGGTGAGTTGCTCTCTTGATTAGCTGTCAACCACTAGGTGTCTTCTTATTGTGTGGTTGCTACATACAGGCATTTTTGTATGTTAATTTCTTGGGCACACCAGTTGCATGCATGCAATTTTGAACATTCTTGTACGTAACCACCCCCTGTATCACTGTATGTGATGCATGGAACTTTCTTCTTCTTGATCTTCCCAAAAGTATTTTCCTTAGATATTTCCAGGGAAAGATCGTAGATTCCTAGGCATGCATTTATGGTACTTAGTCATGCCCTCCCCATTATTATTGGGAAGTCCCCTTTGTCATTGTTTACTTGTATCACTAGGAAATCAGCTGGGTATGACCAACCACACATAGTAGTAATGATGTCCTCCACTAGTTCTAAGGGAACAGTGATGGACTGGTCAGCTAGCTCTAAGCGAATATTTCTCTTCTTTAGTGGAGGCAGGTTCCAGGATTTATACATCTCTTGTGATATTAAGTTGAATCTGGAACTTGAGTCTAGAAGAGATTTACATGGTTCATTCCCAGTGACTTGGAGATAAATTAAAGGACTTCTAGGATCAGAGAATTTTCAGGGAAGGTGGCCCTCCGTAATCCAGTCAGTGATGGCATGTGTTGACATAATCGTGTGCGTTGAGCTCTATTTTTGATTTGAAGAGAGCTCTGAAGCCTTATTTGATGGAGAAGCATTCAGAGGCTCAACCACTTGTGGTTGTGAGAGCTTGGTTGGACTGTTGGTTTTGAAAAAAGGTCTTCTCTTTGTACAGTTGTCAGATTCAGTAGCGGGTTGAAGCTTTACAGCTCTCATAGCATTGCATTGCTCCGGTTGAGTGGGGAGTTCCCCTTGCATTGCCGGAGTAGGTGGTAATGGAGCTATCAGTGTGACAGTTGCAGATGGATTCAGAGGATGGTATGTATGTGGTGTATCTCCCCTAGGAGAAGGAGTCCTATAATACTCCTAAGCTTGGTAGTGATGTTGTGGTGTCATGTGACCAACAGAGTCACATGGAGAGATTGGCTACTACACATAATAGCCATATGGATCTGGTTTCTAGTAAGGGTATTGTTTCCTTGGCGGTGGCATCCCCCATGACTATGGGTATTGCCATTGCTGGTGCTGCTCAATAGGTTGTGGTGGAGTTTCACTTGGATAATACGTTAAAGGTTGGTGGAACTACCTTGGGGATAAGGTAACCGTCGAGGTGTTTACCGTTTGTTAAGTCGTGGGTTAAGTGCATACACCCTAGACTCTTGCAGATGTGAGATTACTGGGCAACATGCCTCAGGATGATCGTATTGGCATATCTCACATCCACCATCATTGTCTATGTTAGAATCCACAACCTCTTTGGTGATAGCCATTTTACCCTTACCTTTGTTACATGCATGGTCCATGTCCCTCTTTTTCTTTTTGTCATACTCACTACTTTGCCCCTTAGACTCCTCTACGATTTTGAGAACGGTTTCAAATATACTATCTAAGGAGTCCCACATTTGGTCTACCTTTGCTGATACTTCTGTTAACTTTTGGAGTGGCAAGGTTTTCCTATTCACCATCTCTTCAAGTGGTGACTCTTCCTCCTCCTCACAGAATCTCACTCTTTTTTTTCAGAGGGAAGGATCGTGGTTGTACTCTTCCACACTTTCTCTCTTACGTAGCTCCCCTTCTTCCTTAGCTACTTGCTCCTGCAATCTATGAACCTGATGGGACCTAAGCTCTGATAATCTCCCTTAAGCATATGTTCCAAGGGTTCTCCTGGCTTTATGCCTAAGTCTATCTACGAGATGGCGTAGTTGATCCTGCTACGAGTAACCATGGCCTGGGCAATGATGTAGCAGTGCATAATATCAGTCCATGGTAGTATCCAAGGGTTCATGACTTCCTTGCTTCCATCTTTGAATTTTCTTTCATAGGTTGGACACTCGGGAGTACATTTGATACTTATCATTAAACAGTTCTAGCATCATACTCCACCTTTGAATGGATTCCAGTTCTAAGGACCAGTACCAGCTTTTCACTTCTTTTACTAATGTCCTTGGGAATAAATTTAGCTTTTGCCATTCATTCTCAATGTTCTACAAGGAGCATGCATTGTGAAATGCTTGTAAGTGGTTCTGAGGATCAGCATTGTATCCCCCCTCAAATCGTGGGATATTATTCATGTCTAACCTCTTGATCCTACTATCTTTTTGGTATCTTTTGGGAATTCTTACGGCCTCTGTGATGTCTAACATGCTTCAGCTCGCAAGTAGGGGTTCTTCATGGTCATTTCTTCCATAGCGTCTGTGATGTCTACATGGTTCCCTACTCTCCCTTCTTCCATGTCGTGATTCTCTAGAATGCCCTCGTCCTTGTTCCTGACTCTCTCATCGAGGTTTCTCACTTTGCTTACCCTTATCCTCATGGTTAGGTTCCTTATGACTGCATCCTGATACTACTAAAGGAGAGGGTGAATGTGATAATGAAGGTGAAGAAGAAGGAGAACTATTGCCATGACGATGTTTCCTACCTTCTCTCTAGTGGTCCCAGTCCCGATCGTGATGATGATCAGAATGCCCACCCTTATCATGTGTTTGTGTTCCCTTGTTGAACACTTGGTGTTTGTGGGGATTAGAACTAGGGTTGTGAATCATGAAGTGATGGTTTTGATACACCACCTCCTCACCATCGTTAGGAGGGGAAACATTGTTTTGTGGAGAACCTATTGAAATAGGTTCACCACCCTTAATTTTGCTTAAGACGGGTGAGCATTATGGGGTCCTTTACCCTTCAAAGATGTGTGGTAACTCTCTTGCCACAAGTCCCATTGATGTTGCGCTTCTGTGGGATGGTAGTCCCTTGTGTCGTAATCACATGCAATGTACTCTGCATACAATTGTGACATGCCTATTCGTACAAGAGCATGAAGGAGCATGTTGGGGACTGCTCGGTCTGGAGGCAATACTATGTTATCCTCCAAGTCTCTCCAACACAGTTGTTCATCTTGATGGAAAATAAAGGTAAAGTCAGGTATATACTCATCATGATGAATATATACCACACGAAATTGTTGAGGAACTGGTGGATCTTGATTACGTGTGTTGTGCCGTCAACTGTCTCTAGTGTTGTTTCTAGGTGGTGAAGTGCTTTTGTGTAAAGAAGAAGACATTTTTGTCTTGTTCGTTGTGCTATTTACCGTTATCTTATTTATCTTTTGATCAACCCTAAGGGTTCATTCTAGCTTCCCAACGATATGGATGATCTCCTATGTTCTACGTAGCACACAAACAATTAAGTCCCTGGCAATGGCATCAATGATGAGTGGCAAGGTACCTCTACACTCAACCATACAAATACGAGCATCTCACACGCAATCCGGTCAAACTCCAAGGACTAAGTGCTTATGCATGATCCGGTCGAACTCCAAGGACTAAGTGCTTAAGTGTGATTCGGTCGAACTCCAAGGACTAAGTGCTTACGTGCCTTAATGGAACAATTAAGGTTAATCAATCGTTGTCTTCCCAAACTTACTTGTATTGTCACGGTTGTATGGTTAAGTAAGCTTGAGGTATATAATTTTTATATCTTTTATCTTTTTAATGTCTTATGCTAATAGGGGAAGGTGAAGAGAACTAAGTGACTAACTTTCATTAACTATTCACTAACTAAGTTCTAATTGTCCTAGCACTAGTATTCATTCCCACTTGGCGCACACACCCTAAACTAGTGCAACGCTACTAGGATTACCAAACTCTACTCATTACTATGTTACCAAGCATTTTACACGTGCTCGAAGCGGTCGTACTGAATGCACGTAACTAGGAGAGTCAAGGGTTGAGAGAGATTGATTATCTAGGAAAGCATTTAAACATTTAACAATAATTAAATCCTATTTAGCTTAGTCCATATGCTACAAGGTTTATCAGAAAGTTTGTCTTTATTGCAGTACACAAATGTGTGCTCAGGTACAATTTGCTCAAATAAAGATCCATTCACTTTAAGACTCCTACTGTGGGCACATGGAAATTATTCTAACTCTAGAATGGTAAAACTGCTATAGTTTAGCTTAAGGGTCTAAATCTAGATGCCTAAAATAGGGAAAGCTACCTCTTATTTATAGATGTTGCGGCGGGCTGTGATATCGTGTACGTGATATCGCAAGGGCGGACGCAATATTGCATACGCGATATCACGACTCATCATCAACTTAGCCATGTTCATAGTAGGATGTCCAAGGATAGAATTAGAGAAACATGTAGCAACCACCTATGCTAAATATGAGATAGAATTTGTTGAACATAAGAAAACAATGTAGAGATTAGAAGTACAAATTCGGAATTAGAGGTGGTTAAGACCAGCTACCAAGGATAAAAGGATGTCACAGTGGATTTGGCTCAATGGCTTATGGACTACCACAAATACAAGGACAAAGCCAGAGCCTATGGAGAGGAACAATGGCTATTTGCAGTTTGGTATGTTAAGGCCAATCAAATGTTCTCACAACTGTCGTGCACATGGGAGGTGCCGACTCCATTAAACATTGAAGCATCAGCATGGACGACATAGGATCCTCGGACTGAAGAAGAAAAGCTCTAGGCGCTCCTTCAGAGACATCCATTTCCAAAGTCTGGAGCATAAGATAAGGGGAAGAGACCCATGAAGGAGCCACCACCACTAGAAACCACATGAGTTCCAACCAATTTTGCTTTTTGTAATTCTGTGTCTATGTGCCAATTTTGTTTTGTTCAATCTCACACTACGACATGAGTAATCCTTAGTTAGTCAATAATACCATACCTATCCACTATGTAATCAATTGAACTCATTCTCATTTTGTCTAACTAGAGGACGAGTTGTTATTTAGTCGTAGGGGTATGATGAATCGTGGTTTGCCAGGCCCTAATATCGGATCCTTGATATCAGGTACACGATATTGTAGCCTAGATAACGATATCAAATACATAAGATCGTAATTCCTATGTAGGCCTATAAGTACAACATTCGGGCACATAGAGAATGGAGAGGAGTTGGAAAGTGTTAGAGTAGAGCCTTTTTCTTTTCTAGTTTTCAATTCATTTCAGTTCTTTCCCTAGTGCATGCCTACAGTGTAATGATTATAATTGTACGAAACCTTTATTTGAGTGTGACGTACTTGGACATGCACATGATTGACAATAAAGATCGAGATTACTCCATCGTTGCAGCATTCACTCAGTTTTTAATTACTTTAATTGTTAATTGTTATTTATTGTTTTCTTCGTTAATATTTCTTTATCATCATTTACTATTCCTGTTAATAAGTGTGGAATGAGTACAACTTAATCACGAACATTTAAGTGTAACTACTTGGTAACCTAGTAGCGTATCTAGGAGTCCTCAAGTAATATGTGCTTGGTAATCCCAGAAGTAGCACACGAGGTTCAAGATGCACACGGATGATTAAGGATGGATGTTCATCGCACTTAGGCTAGTTAGATTTTGCTTCTCATCACCTATTAGCTTAAAACAATATTATTTTCCATTGTCTCTAGGAGTAGCACTAGTTTAGGATCACATTATTCGCTTTACTCTGGACTAAACCATACATGACCAAGTAAATACTAATCCAGGTGGGAAGACAACAAACTACAATCAATGTGTAACTATCTAAATACCGTCTGTAAAGTTCTTGTATTTCTATGGTTGAATGTATAGGTACCTCGCCACTCATCATTT
Organism: Gnetum montanum; assembly: GCA_015680685.1. Classification (NCBI taxonomy): domain Eukaryota; kingdom Viridiplantae; phylum Streptophyta; class Gnetopsida; order Gnetales; family Gnetaceae; genus Gnetum; species Gnetum montanum. The sequence continues at coordinate 169,153 of MNCI01015694.1, read as the reverse complement.
GGGTTATTTGTGTAAGAGCAAAATAGCATGCAATGAATAGGATCTTTAGCAAAGTTACAAAATGAAAAAGAATCAAACTTACTAAATCAATGTTGTATCATGCGGCCAAGGTAAACCTGATCATAAAAAAAAAAATAGAAAATTAAATATTTCAGAGTTTTTAAATTTCGTTTCTGCATTTGAAATTCCCTTTACATATATATATATAAGTAAACTTATATTACCTATATGTATATATCTATTTATAAGTAAACTTATATCTCCCACAGCAGGTAAATGTGATCCATTAAGTAAAAATAATATATTTATTAATAATACATACTTTCCTGCAACGATCAAACCCTTTAAAATCAAAATGAGTATTATCCGGTTGAGCAATCCATAAGGAGATGAGCAGAGGAAATTAAACGATAAGATGGTAGAAATATTGAAATTCATGGAAATATTCCCAATTCTTCCGATGAGGGAATATTAGCCATATTAGCAGTCTTATTGCTGCCTCATCACCTGTTAAAGAAACGGTATCTTGGAATGTGAGAGAATGCACTACGAGGGATATTCTTAAAAAGGCTGCAAACACTCAATGTTGGATACAAAAGTAACATATCATAAAGTGGGTTCCCCAGTGCGCCATTATCATGCATGTTAGCATATTATTTTTTATATCATAAATATCTCTTAATCAAACGCAGAATGGCATAGCAGGATTTTTTAAAGATCAGATTATCTTTGGCCTTGCATATGTGCGAGAAGGTTCTTGAACAAAGCCCTGTGGTGCATCAGAGACATGGATGACATGAAAGGTTTTCACATGAACACAGGAAATGGAGATGCAAGCTATGCCAAAAACTCATGTTTTCAGGTACCGGAATCAGAATTTCACTTTTTGCGGATTTCTTCTGTTTATGCAATTTCTAGCTTAAATTAAACGTATTAGATAATCTCAGTGATACCAGTTGATTCTGCAAAAAGCTTTTAAGTACTGTATGGTTTCAAAGTTTTGCGGTGTTTGCAAATTGACTGCATGGGTTTTTATGATTTATTGATTATTCGCTTTTTCCTAATTAATAAACCTAGGCAGAGTTGATCTATAATGCTTAAGTTGTGTACAAACAGGATAACTCAAGTTCTAGATCATAGCTTCAGTTACAACTGAATTTTACTGTGATATAGAGGAAATTTTTGCAACAAAATCCAAATGAGCTCCTGACTTTTTAAAGTATATATATTTTTATTTTGCAGGAAGTATCTGTAAAATTTCTGCAACCATATTTGGAAGAATGCATAAATGACATGGGAATCCTTCCATGTGACACATTCAGAGTTGCAGACCTTGGCTGTGCTGCAGGGCCTAACACATTGTATGCTGTGCATAATATTTCAAGTCTTGTTCAGCAAAAATATACCAAATCTGCCACATCGTTTGTTCCAAGGCAGCAGGCCTTCTTTTCAGATCTGCCAGGTAATGATTTCAATCTGTTGTTCAACACCTTGGCCTTTCAGTCTCCTGCTCCTCCATACTTTGCAGCTGCTGTTGCAGGCTCTTTTCATCGCAGATTATTCCCAAGAAATTACCTGCACTTTGTGCATTCTTGCTATAGTCTCCATTGGCTATCCAAGGTACTGTTATGGACAAACCCTTGCAGATAATTGGGAAGTTTGATATCACAGGTGGAAAGAAAAACTAAACATGGCTTGTTAGATGGGGTTTGTGATGGAAGCTAAAATAATTTGACTATAAAGAATATTAGACTGCTTTAAATATGATTTGAATCGGTAATATTTAAGATGACAATGGGCTAACCACTTAACTCACTTATCACTGGGAATATAGGTGGACCTGTTATACAAATTATCTGTCACCATTAAATCAGCAAAACTGAACACAGTTTTCAGTATATTAAAGATTTTTAATAATATTAAGAATAGCATAGTTCTCTTATCGGCTCATCTGCTAATCCTTTTCTTAAAACTTCCCTTGATATATAAACATTCAACCTATGGATTATCATCCTTTTTGTTCTTTAAGAAATAGTATATTTTATGCTCAAGACTAAGGTTCAACCTTAATGATATTCTAGGCTATCTAATTGTTGAATAAGAATCATTATTCTTTCAGGTTCCTGAAAAAGTTTTGGATAAAACATCAAGTTCATGGAATGGAGAACATGTATTCATATCAAAAAGAAGTCCAAGGGAAGTTGCAATTGCATATCTTGATCAATTCAAGCATGACATCAGGTGTTTCCTGGCAGCACGTTCTTACGAAATTGTACAAGGAGGTCAAATGTTTATATATCTATCAGGTAGAGACACCAGTGATATTAGGGATCAAGGATCGAGTGGAATTATCGGCGACATATTAAATGATACTTTTGAGGAAATGGTCATAGAGGTATGATTATTGAATTGAATTTTTTCTATCATTTGAAAAATTTATCCAGTTAATATGATGAGGTAAAGCTTGGATAACAATGAAATGTTTGATTGGAATTGAATTGCTAGGAATTGGTTGACAAGGGCAAGACTCAGTTGTTTAACTTACCTTTCTTTGCTCCATCTGCAAAAGAGATGATGGGCATTGTTAACGAAGAGGGATCATTCACTCCAAAAAGAATTGAATTCCTTCGTGGGGTGGTGCAAGACATGAACACCCATTGGAGTCACATCATGGCACAATCGGATAATGAGCAAGTCTTAACTTTAGGGAAAATGGTGGCTATGCAGTTTAGAGCAATTCTGGAAGTTATGCTTGCTTCTCATTTCACCAAAAGCATCATAGATACCTTGTTTGATAAATTTGCAAAGCATGTTACCAAACATGCTGCAAGCCTTGTAAAATCTAACGTTGAAGGAGGAGGTATTCTACTCATTTTAGAGAGAATATAGTTGCTGATTAGGCTTTACTTTACATTGAACATGGAGCCTATTAAACGCATCACATTGTTTGAATTATACTTCAATAGTTTTAAAAGATTTATTATAATTCTTTATTCTATTATGTTTTTCATTATAAACTTTAAAAGATTTATTATAATTCTTTATTCTATTATGTTTTTCATTATAAACTTTTTTGTTTATATAGTTTTCATAATCCAAAACAGGCAACATTTTTTAAAAAATTAAATAAAAATTACTAAAACAGGATTTTTATTAAATAGATTTGTAAACAACACAACTTTCAAAATAATCACCATTGCTATTTTAACCTTATTTCAACAAAACAAGGTCTATGAGTTCTTGTTCATCATCACTCTATCAAGTGCTAGATCTTTATCTATCTACAATTTTATAATATCTATTTTAACTATATCTTTGCATCATTTTTTTTTTAATTTTCATCTTAGATCCTAAAACTATGTTATTATCTACTTTGAACATGACCAAATTATGTAAAATATCATTGCTATAGCTTAAATATTTATATTGTGCAATTTTTCTAGTCTTTCAATATCTCAAAAAATAATGTGCAAAGTTTGTATATCTATCATTGATAATATTCAAGGGAAGTCCATGCAATCATACCCCTTCATTGAAAAGAAAAAAGATTCTTCTTATAAGGGTTGAAGTGTGCCATATTGATAAAGTGATCAACACATAACAAAATAAAATCATGTTCATACTTTATCTTTAAAAGGCCTAAAACAAAATCATAGAAACACTCTCTCAAGATTCAATAGGAGTAGGCAATGGGAAATAATTTTCTCCCATATTCATTTCCTTTTTACTAAATATCACTCTTTGACAAAATTTCTAACATCTTTATTAATGGCATTAGAACTAAAATTGTTTGACTATATTTACTTGAAGATACATAGCCAACACTATACTTTCCTAGAACTTAAGTAGAACATAATGCTATGTGATGCGTGGTGAGTATACCAAACTTTGGACCATATATTCTACAAGTGTCATGGTAGATTGTATTGTAATCTATAGATGGGATAGGTTTAACCTCTAGCCTAGTCATGTTAAATAGTAGGTCATTCTCTTCTTAGTTGCACTTGTTGTGGCATTAGATTGTATGGTTAAGTGTAACTAAGGCATATGATTGATGATATTGTTCTAGCCATTTTTACTAAATAGATAAATGTACTAAAAATAGAAAAATAATTGTAATCTATAATGAAGAGATAAGAGTCTACTCCATTAACCTGTTGATGGATTTGTGGATTCATGTATTAAACACTAGGTTAGAAAGCTAGCTAACCATTAGGTGAACTAGGCTAACCAACTATTAGAATTACCATGCTAATCCATGTTTAATGTTCGAGGTCTTACATGCTTATTTTGCCAAAACAAAAGGGCATGGAAAGATAAACATTGTGCTAATAAACGATAATAAATTGAGAAGAAATTAAATGCTCTAAAATATAAATCAAATATAAGCCAAAGTATTGCAATGAGTAAAAATTAATCCCAATCTTTATTGCCAACCATGATTATATGCAAGTTCAACCACTTGAATAAAGAGTCTAAACAATGGACTCAAACACATGCTATGGGTATTCTATTAATTTTTTCTTTTTTCAAACTGTCTAGAAAACTAGGTAGTTCTTCAACATTCTATCCAACTTGCCTTAGTCCTCAACATTTGAAAATATTTTCATCATCTCTAGAAGCTACCTCATTAGTAGTAACATTAGATGTCACCTCCTACATCATTGCTTATGTTAGCTCTAGAATTAGTTAAATTCTCAATATATTTTCAACAAATGACATCACAAGCAACATCTATTATCAATGTCTACCTCATTTGCTAGTAACATTGGCAAAATCTTTTCAACATCAACCTCAAGTGACAACATAATAAATACCATCAATGCTAACCTCATTTCCTACATCAACACTAGTATTACCCACCTAATCATGTTATCTATTATGTCCAATGTTATCCTTAGAATCATCATTTGTTTACAAAGCCCAAGACACTTCTCTAGTCTATAAACACTTGGTATATATCCTTATTTTGTACCTTTTGGCAATTCATCATTCTTTCTAGCCAAAGAGATCTTGAATCCCTTGAGCTCTAACAATGTCTCATCATGCCATCTTATTTCAACATCATTTCCATCCCCTTCATAATAGTTATCATTGATAGAGAGTTGCAATTTGTAGGCATGTTCATCCATCATCCGAATTTCATTCTACACTGCATACCTTCAATAACTCTGAGCTATTAATGTTGTGTCACCTTAGTGACATCATTGATGTTTTCCTATATTAATTTCTTCTATGATCATTTACCAACTTCTAGCAATCCTTTAAAAGGTAGCAAAGTCAATTTCAAAAGTAACATGAAGATTTGTAGCCTAAACTCTCTTTAGCATCAACTTATTTGTAGCTTCAATTTGCTTCTTTAATGCATAAGTGTTCTAAAGTTGTGTAATTTTATTCTTTTTATTATCTCTATTCTCTCTCATTGTTTATGTTTCCTAGTATACGTTTCTCTCTATTCCTTTCTTTCAATCTTTGTTGTAATCTCTATAGCATTCAATTTAGGCTTATCATATCATCTCCTCTTAACATTAGACATTTTGATTTACTTTGTCATTATTTCATCAATATAACATTCATTTTATATTTTCATTTTGTTTATTTCATTTTTTGTTATTTTATCTTATATTGCACATGTTGATGTGACAATATTGGTCATGGAGATGATTCAATGTTTATGCACTACACCTAGAGAGCATGTTTTATAAGGGATGACTTATGAATAGGCATGACTTGCCTAGGAATGGTCTTAATAGAAGTATTAAATGACTTATATCTACATTAATTTTTGTATTTAGAATAATTAGAGTAAATATATTGATAACTTGTATATTTAATTGGAAATATTAAACATGAAAAATATTAAATAACTTTATAATAGAAAACACCCACAAGGTAAAAGAACTACAATAAAAATTTAAAAGAAAAGAAACTACTAAATTATAATCACCAAAGAAGCAATAGCAATAGAAATTGTATCATTGTTAAAAAAGGAAGAAAATATTGTAATCACTATAGTAGTAATTATTCTAATTATTTTGAACTTTTAACTATATTTATGGTGTCAAAGAATCCAATGAAAAGTGAATTTTGGGAGAAACGAAAAATGATTAATCATCTTGAAACTACAAAGCATTCTCTCCTTTTCTTAGTCACAAGTGTATAAGTAGCAACTCAACCTTTCCTTTTATGCTATTTTTAAAGTTAACCATGTATATGCATATAGAATCAACTCAAGCTCAAAGGTAGTGCCATAAAACAACTTGTAGGAAGAAGGAAATTTTATAAAATGTGATTCTCATAGCTTAACATTAAGGATCTTATTTTTAAATTTAGTTAACCAAGAATGAAAGAGTTACAAGTGTTCTCATAATCTATCAAGTACACATAATAGGGATTGAGCATTGACTTCAAAGATTGCTTAAGTTTACTTCTAGGGCATGCACTTATATGAATATGATCCTAAAGCTATATGTCATTCCTGTTACTATAATAAGAGATAATGCTATAAATGCATAAAAAGATTAAATGCATTATACTCAAATGCATAAGATATGTAATGCATCATCTATGGATATATACATACTTATTAAGAACTTATTAAATTATTGAGCTACTAGGTGTGTATGTGCTCAACCTCAAAGGTAATGCCATAAAATAAATTGCAGGTAAAATGAAATTTCATAAAATATTATTCTCATAACTTAGTGTCAAGGATTTAATTTTTAAATTTAGTTAGCAAAGAATGAAAGAGTTACAAGTGTTTCCATAATCTATTAAGTACACTTAATAGAGACTAAGCATTGAATTCAAATATCCTTTAAGTTTACTTCTAGAGCATATGCTTATATGAATATAATTCTAAAGCTATATGCAATGCATGTTACTAAAATAATAGATAATTTTATAAGTGCATAAAAGATTAAATTAATTCTACTCAAGTGCATATGATATGCAATGCATCATATATGGATATATATATACTTATTAATAACTATAACTTATTAAATAGTAATCTACTAGGTGTTCATGTGGAATACCAATATAAAAATGTTTGAAGTAGAGCACATTGAAGTTTTGAGAAAACTTGTCACCTTAAAGGTCATCTATTTCATAAGCATTAGGGGCTACAATATCAATATCCTAACCGCATGAGCAAGAACTTGGTTTAAGAATCCTTTTGCTTAGAATCTTTGTTTCTTTTTAGAACTAGATATCCAATTTGAAATATCTTTGAAAAGAACCTTTTATCAAATCACTTTTTAGTAATCACTTAGTGATTTGATAAACATTCTAATGCTTTCAAACATTTAAGCTTAATATTCTAAAGATCATAAGTCTTAGCAATAAGTCTCTCATCGATACTTATATAATCTAGTAAGAATTTATGAGGAATTCACAAGTTAATAAGCAACATGGGTTTTTTATCATAAAATAATTTATGAAGAGCTATTTTCATAGATTCTTTATAATGTATATGATTCTATTTTTTTTTCTCATGTCAAGACCTAGAGTTATTTGTGATCATGTTCTTAATTTCCTTGAAGAGATTCTTGCTAGAGGACTTAGCTAGACCATTCTCTTGTGGGTAATATTATATAATGATTTTAATCAAGATTTTGTTATGCATAGTCCATTCTATGATTTTTAGAGAAATGAAGTTGGGACCATTATTCACTACTAAGTTATAGGAATATCCATATTGATGAGTGGTGAGGTACCCCTACACTCAACCATACGAATACGAGCATTTCACGCACGATCCGGTTGAACTCCAAGGACCAAGTGCTTATGCACCTTAATGGAACACTCAGGGTTAATTAATCGTTGTCTTCCCAAACTTACTTGTATTGTCATGGTTGTATGGTAAAGTAAGCTTGAGGTATATGATTTTTATAGCTTTTGTATTTTTTATGTCTTTTTCTAATAAAGGAGAGGGAGAGAGAACTAAGTGGCTAACTTACATTAATTATTCATTAACTAGTTTCTAAATGTTCCTAACACCAGTATTTGTTCCCATTTTCTGTACACATCCTGAACCAGTGCAACATTGCTGGGATTACCAAACACTAATTGTTACTGGGTTACCAAGTGCTACACGCATGCTCGAAGTGATCGTACTGAGTGTATTTAAATAAGGGGGTTGAAGGTCGAGAGAGATATTAATTAACTAGGAAAGCATTAAACAATAATTAATTACTAATTAGCTTAGTTTGTATGCTGCAAGGTTTATCATAAAGTTTGTCTTTATTGCCATACACAAAATTGTGCTCAGGTACAAATTGCTCGAATAAAGATCCGTTCACTCTATGACTCCTACTGTGGGCACACAGAAATAATTCTAACTATGGAATAACAAAACTGCAAGAATCTGGCTAAGGGTCTAAATCTAATTATATGGGAACCAAGGGTGCTACCTCTTATTTATAGAAGATGAGGCAGGACGCGATATCGCGTGGTGGATGTGATATCGCGTACATGATATCGCGATTCATCACATATCTTGTAATGATAACTTTTTGAAGAAACTTAATAACTTCATGTGATGTAGCGTCATTAGTATCCCTAGGTTCTAACCTTAATATTATGTAATCCGTTGCTATTAAGGTGAATTTGTGTTGGCTTAATGATGATGGATTAATGTCTTCAAATAAGTTAAGTATCCATTGTGAAAATGTTGTAACCTTAATGATAGGTTGTAAAGGTGCTAAATTTTTAGCATCTCTACCCTTAAATATTTAGCATTATACACATGATTTTACCATACTATATACATTAGTGGCCATGGTGGATCAATAATAGCTAGATTTTGTGACTATGAATTATGGAGATATAGCCTAAATATTATTTGTCATGTAAACAATTTATTATCTCATCAGCTTGCTCCTTATTTAAACACCTACAATAAACTCTTTCAAAATATTTTCTAAAAATGTCATCATTGATCATGGAGAAATTTTCTTCTTTGGATATTAATGAAACTAAAATGCTTTTTATGACATTTAGAGAGCCTTGGGATCTATTAGATAAAAGAAATATACATGGTATGTGTAGCAAGTGCTTCATTAATAAAGTTACCAAGTTTCTTTGGTGCTATTTCAAAAAGCTAAACTAAAATATTAGCTATAATTTATCATTTGTTGCAAATTTACACTAGAATATGAGAGAATATGTGATGTTCATTTTCAATTTCTATTTGATTACATAAATGAAAGGTTCTATTCTCTTATAATTTGGACCCATCTATATTTTTCAATTTCAAAATAATGGAAGCTCAATCTTGCTTAGTTAATTTGACATCAGAGTTGATAAGATATAGGAATAGGTAAATAAAATGCTTTTTGGTTGATGCCTCTAATGCTATCAAGGTAAAATTATTTGTTTCTTGTTGTGTTATTCCAAATGTGCAAAAGTTCCCAAACATTAGAATTCCATAGGGTAGAGGCATACCAAGGTAACTCTAGGATCGTTCCCTAGCTAAAGCCCCTCATACAATGTAGAATATTTATCTTAATGCTCTATTTTTTGATCCAAATCATTTTCTCATGAAACCATTCTTTCTTTTGTGTAGAAATTAAGACTTTGAAAATTTAATAGTCTTTATTTATATCTTAGAGGACTAAAAGGACAATGATTGAAAATTAGATTGTATTTGATAGCTTCAGACCAATGATCATTTAGATAGTTTGAAGAAATGGAATGGATTCCTCATCTTCAATTTATAACACATGTATAACAATTGGCTCTAGCTGATATGAGATCCTTGATTGTTCTAGAGTTAATGCATGAGTTATCAACTTAGTTAGTCTAGTTCCTTTCACTATCTTGGCTACTTTCCGTTGTATATTGCACTCTTACAATCTCATAATCCATTTCGCTTTCCTTTTTAAAGGATCTTGTAATTTTGCAAAGGTCACAATAGCAAGATTAAAGATGATGGTTATAATTTTTGATTTTAATAAATAAATTTGAAATTCCTTTAGAGCATTAACCACTACATAAAGTTTTTTCCCAAGTATTAACTATATTACCTTGACAACTTTAAGGGAATTAGACATGTATGTGATGGGACATTCTTCCTAGTTACCTGTATCCTATGTTAAGATAGTAGTTGAGGTATGATTAGTTAATAAAGCATATGGAAGGAAATCATTTTCATACCAACTAGAAATTAAGACTAGGAAATTGATAATAGATTCCTTTATTTTTATGAAAGTATTTTTCTATTCAGAAATCCATACAATATCATCATCTTTCTTTAGTATTATATTAAGAGGTTTTACCAATTTAACAAATATATGAATGAACTACCCTATAAAATTAATCTTCTCTAAGAAGGTCTTAAGGCATTTTTGGACAAAGGTTAAGAAACCTCTAGAATAGCATCAACACATTCTAGATTTATGGAAACATCCTCTGATTACAATGTGACCAAGAAGGTTTTCACTTTGAGTCCTAAGATAGACTTTTTGGTACTTAGTGTCATACCAAAATTTCTACATTTTTATATCATATTTTTAAGCTCTCCTATATGTTTTCCTCTATCACATGGAGAGAATCCTTGTTGTTATGGATGAAATTTCCTATTTTTGGATAGGACTATCATAATTCAATTAAGAAATTTTGTCAAATGCAACACCAAAGTTCTCTTTAGATTTTCTTATGGATAAATTTATTATCTTAAAGTTTGAATGTTCTTTGAATGTTTCTTAAACTTTCCTTAGCTTTGAATATTTTGGGTGCTCAAGCTTTGGTTTTTTGAATTTTCAAGGCAAGCTTTGTTCTTTGTAATGGCTTCTAGATTCAAACTCTTATTTCAAGAGCTATTTTTTACTATCTTCGAATTTGTAACTTAGCTATAATTTATAATGCTAGAGTGACTTCAAATTTAAAAAATTCATTTGAGTTTATAGAGTCATTTGATTTCCTTCTAGATAAGCTTACATGGTAGCTAAGCTTGCTTTTAAATCATGTGTAGAAGCTTATCTTGATGCTGAATTGGTTGCATTTATTGTAATGTTCTAGATCATTCTATATATAGGCTTAGGCATTGATATGGCTTTGGTTAAAGTATCTAGATGATTTTAATTTCATTTAGATGGTCTGTAGTTATTTAGTTGAACTTGAATCATGTGTTTTATATAGCTACCCTTGGTTTAGCATTAATTATGTAGCTTCCTTCCCATAAATCATCTAGATGTTAGACTGACATCTTGTAGCTTTTTGATGTCTTAATCTCACTTCCTGAATCACATTTTTAAAACACTTTATGCTAAGTTGACAAGTCAACATTGAAGTCTCTAATCAAATTTTGGTTCTAAAGCTAGATTTTATTAAGTATGATGATAACTTGATGTGCAATGGACATTATGAGCTCATAAAGTCAACTTTCATATAACCAAATTTTAGTTCTAAAAGCTTATTCTTAGACAATGCTTCTACTTCCTAAGTTGACATGGCATAAACTTAGCAAAATCATATTTTGATTATAATTCTTTGGTTGGAATGGTTTATGAGCTTACAAAACCAAGTTTTAATAATTAATAATATTTTTTAAGGGGAAAGCTAAATAGAACTAGATTTTAATTTTAATGATTAGTCCTAAATGACTTGGAGATAACATGGATAGGTATAACAACTTGTATTTTTGGTATCCTTGGTATGCATAATCCTTATTAAGATTGTGATGCTTATGCTTTGAGTGTATGTTATGTGTGTTATCAATTTGATATATTTTATGCTGATGAGCTTTGAGATGCTTGTGTATATTAATGTTATTATGTATATTTTGGTAATTATATGTCTTTTTATATTCATATATGCACATTTATTACCATTGAATAGATGTGAACTAACCTCAATTGTTGAGTGTAGTAGGATTTCATGAGGATTGGATGGAAGCATGGCATGACATGTGATCTATGGTTTTCTTGATTTCTTTAAAATGTATTTTATGACCTTGTTTATTATCTGGCATTGGTAGCTGCATGTATTATATTTAATTAAATTAGTTTTATTTTATTATTAAAGAATTACTAGAGTATTTTTGGAATAGTGGCTTTTATAGAAATTTGCTTTATTGACTAATTTAGCATATGTAGAAGTTACATGAGAACAGAGGAAGTTACTTGTATGATGGTAAGGATTAGTGGTAATATTATTTTTGTTTAATGCCTAGTTTGGTAAATTGGCCATTTTCTTCCTTTTCATGATTCTTTATTAATTTCTATTTAAACTTCCATACACTTTAATTATTAGAGAGAGGTGCTATGGGAGATTGAAGCTAGTGGAGGTGTGATGCTATTACTTTAATGTTTGCTATGTTGCTCTCCTCTTTCATGGATTTCTTCATGTAGATTTGGAGGTGAGTAATCTTGGCTTCTTTTCCATTGATTTGCATGTTTGTGCACATTCATGGGATGAGTTTTACATTTATTTTTCCATATTAAAATGATGTTATTTATGGTTTGATCGGTATTGCTTTGAATTATTGTAATGTGAATTTGGTAGATTTTGTATGCATACTTGATGATAATGGTATTATTGTTTCCATTATTTTCAAGTATGGATTTTGTGAAAATTATTCCAACCATTTTGTGGGATTTGATTTTTTTGTACACTAGGTAATTATTGGTTGTAATTAAATATTTGGTCTATTTTAATTATTGTATAGTTTTATCCTAGATTTAAAGGTTGTAATTTGATTTCATTTGGTGGATAGTTTAGAGTATTGGAATTTCCTTTCATCTTTGATATTCTTCTTAGCTCTGTTCTTCCTCTTTTTTTGATTACAAGATCTTCTCATAAGTCTTTGGGATTCCTTATTTTTGTAGTGCTTTTAATCTAATCTCTTTCAACATTGATCATATTGTAATATGAATCATATGAAAAAAAAATTTCATTTTGATATTTCCAAGCTTCATATTTATCAATTTTAGTTTTCTTCACTAGTTTAGTCATTGGATTACTCTTGCTCTTCATTAGTTTTTGTTCTTGGATTTTTGATAACCTACCTACAGTTTTTTTATCATTCCCCATCATTTTGGTTCCTTTCTAGCTGAATTTTGACCTTTTCCAGCTAATTTCGGATGTCTTGGATCTTGGAAAGACATTTTTCTTACAAGCTCAACAACCCACATAGACGTTTCATCTTCCCTAGAGTTGACTTCACCTTGTTAGAGATGTTTCTCCTTCAATGTAGATGTCTCATTTGAGACATCTTAGCTATGCTAGAGAATTCTTCCAACTTCTAAAGACATCTCACCTTGACTAGAGACATCTCCCTTCAGACGTCTCTAGCCTACTAAAGATATCTCTAGTCTTCCATAGAGATCTCTGTGAAAAGCTTAGCTTTGCAACAAGCTTCTTTCTAGTGATATTTGGTTTCCTAAATTTAATATGAAACTTAGTTTTCTTAATCTCTATGCTTTCTAAAGCCTTGTTGAATCTTCCATCTTTTTGAATTTATGCTTATTTTCTTTCCATGATAAGTATTTCTTGGTTTGAACCTTGGTTTATGTGTGGTTTTTTCCCATTGTTCATCTTAGATCTTTATCTTGGTCATTTTGCTAATTTTTTTCAAATCCTTATTGTATGTATTATTCCCTTTTTGATCTCATTAATCTTTTCATTTGGTATTGAGCTTTGATACACCCTTTTTGAAAATGTGGATATTTAATAATTTGAGTATTGGTCCATATGAGGTTTTTGGTTGTTGATGATTTGGTCTTCCCATTATTATGGCTCAATTGGATTGTTTGAAGCTATGGTCATGTTTCATCTTCTTAGATTTGGTTGATAACTTGGGATATTGATGAGATATTTGAGATCTCTTAGATGTGGGATTTAATTCCTTGTAATTCTAAATTTTCATATGATTTGTTTGGGTTTGATGGTGTATGTCATTTTTTGGATTGGTATCCTTGTAAAAATCCCTTGGATTATTGATTCTCTTTAATAAGATGGATTTTTTGGTGTTGTTGGTACCCTACATACTTAGTTTGGTTTACCATGTTTGTATGTCTATTTGGTGTTTGGATGATGGAGCTAGCACCAAGTTATATGGTTATTTAGATATGGGCTCCCTAGAGATGGTTTGTGATTGATCCCTAGTGGGATGCATCAATGTAGCTTTCATTGTAGGCCCCATACTACACAAGAGGATAATTTTATGGCTCATTGGTCCTTTTTATTTGATTCCTCCAAAATGTTAGAGGTGAGTATGGATGATTTCTTTGGCACTAGTATGTAGGAAGAACGTTGGAAGAGAGTCTTTGATGATACTTCATATTCTATCTAAGACTAATAATAAATCCATGCACATGGTAATTTGATATTTAATTTGAAAATGTTTTGGTTTTGGAATTTAATAAGTACACATGATAACATGATATACATTTGATATTGAATGTGGGGTGAAGTAGCCTCCATGTTTGTAGCAACTGTTAGAATTAGCAAATCTTAGTTTTGATATTATTTGATGGGTGGATATTTGGTTGTACATTGTATTCTTGCTTAGAGTTTTTTGAGCTAACATGTTTTTTAGGTCATCCATGCTCCTAAATCTCATAAGATCTGCCCATTCTTTAATTTGAGATGGTTCTAAGGTTTTTCACTTTGTTTTATACTAATAACCAACTTTATTTATAGATTTATCAAAATGGGAGAAGATTGGAGATCTTGGATGATCTAGTGAGTTCTCTTAGTGTGTTTGATGAATTCATGCTTCTAATTGAGATTTTTGTAGTTATCTCTTTGTCCTTTTAGCATTATAGTACACATTTTTTTCCTTCTTTTTAGTTTTTGCATATATGGATGATGTATAGATTAGACCTTGTTATTATACCATTTATATATATTTTCAAAGATTCAAATTTACATTTCTTTCTTGTTAAATGTTTTAGTGTTTGACATATATGTTTATCTTAATTTTATGTAATTTTACATTTATGCATTTTTTCTTTTGTTATTTAATTTCTTCATTTTTCCTTGGGATCACAGCTTTACAATAGGTTCTCTTATTTCCTTTTGTTGCATAGTTCATTTGTTTTCTTATTCCTTGACATGAACAATTATTCTTTAGGGGTTTTAAGCAATATTATGCTCTCTAATTTAAGGCCTAGAAAGAAGGGTATTACAATTGGAAGCTTTCATAGAACAAAATTTTAGTTTCAAATATGAATTTCTGCTCTTTATTTTAGTTTTGTAAACCATTTTTAAAAGCTAATCCTAATATTACTATGATTGATCTATTTAGTTGAGTTGACATGAAGAACATTCTTCTATCATAGTGGATGTGAAGGATGAGTTTTTTACTTAAGCTTAACTATTGAAGTGGGAGAGCCCTTGTTTAGAATAATTTTTTTTTGTAAATGCAATTTACTTTTAACACTTCAAAGATGTGGAAAATGGTACTTTATAGAACCAAAATTTCTTATAATGGTAGTTTCTTTGGTAATGGGCCAAATATAACCTGTTTTTGGTTCTAGATATTGCCTCTTCTAATGCATCTAATGTGAAAATTATAATCAAAGAACTTCAACTATATCATTTTTTCCGTCTTATCATAAATAGTACTTTTAGACTTTGTAGATCCCATATTTCTTTTAGAACATTCAATGGCCTTTTCTACATAAATTTTCATGGAGCTTTAGCTAAGTAGAACTAAATTTTGGTTTTATAATCCTTTCTTTTGCTAAAATGCTAATTGAAGCACTTTAGAATTAAAATCTATCTCTTTTCATAGTTCCAATGTAGCTATTATGGACCCCTATCCACATGGTCAAAGCTTTATAGAACAAGCTTGAAACATCACTTCCTTTTCAACTGAAGTAGTAAGTAGGATAAAAGTAGATTTTGATTCTAAGAAAAGCTTTTAAATGGAATATGGCTTTTGAAATTGATACTCAATAAGTCTTTTTATGGATTATGTGGCAAAGAGCTCATGTAGAATCAAAATTTGTTTCTAACTAGCTATTTTGGATTTTGTGCTCCTTTTCATCTCATAGGTGTAATATGAAACTAAATTTAAAGTTGAAGTTTTATTATGTCTGTAGACTAAAAATGATTTATTGGACAAAAATAACATTCATCTCATGGAAAATAAAAATAGATTCAATGAAGTGGCAAAGTGTCACTATATGTAATAAAAATAAGTCCTACAAATTTTTGATTGTAATATTATATTTTTAGTGGAGATTATTAGTTAAAGAATAAATAGAAAAGATATGGTTCTCATCCTTAATATTTGTTGATGAACAAAGCTTGAATGTGCTTTGTTCTCTAAGAAGATTAATCCATCTCCCACTTTCTATCCTAGGTTAATGTAAATTGAAATGAATCTTGCTAGTTAAGTTATTCTAATTGAAATTTTAGCTCTATAATAGAAAACTTCTAAATAAATCTAATTATCTTAAGTGTGCTTCTAGCAATTTTTTTTCTTTTCTTCCACATTTGACCATATTTTTCTTAGCACTCATTCTTTAAATAACTTACATATGTGTTTAGGATTATGTTGTGCTACTTCCATTGAGATATTTTATATTTTCAATCATTGTATTTCTTGAAAAATATGATCCTTGGTCTTTTGTATCTTTAAGAAATACTTTGAAAAATTTTTCTTGCTTAATTTCTAGTAGAATATAAATATAGCCAATGAATTGACAAAGATCTTTAGATTCTAATGAGAGTAAATCACATTCCAAAAGTAAGATATGATAAGACGTTATATCTTCATCATCAATTCATCTAATAGAAACATTTTTTGCATGCTTTCAATAGCTTCTCAATTTTTTGTACTAAGACATGGTCCTCATACAACACTATAAGATAAATAATATCATGAAATATTTTTTTCTAAAATTTCAACCCCATAATCCTAATGATTTGCATTTAATTTCTTAAGTTCTTAGAAATTCTTGCATGAATATATACAAGGACATTAAGGACATGAGTCTCCTTTGAGGAGATTTGCTTATATAATTATTAACTAGTTTTATACTATGTAAAACATCATGAGTAAATCATCTACTTTCATACGTTATGTGATGTAGGAACACCTCTTTCAATCCCCTTATTTTTCCTTACATGTGTGTTTTGTTGGTTTAGGGCTTTGCAGAGATGTCTTGGACGTTAAGGAGATGTCTTGTCTAGGAGCTAGAACTATGCAATGGATTTCTTAAATTTAGAGAAGACATCTTAGTTGAATGTGAGACTTATATAAGATACATCTCATCCTAAGAGGAGCTATCTGTGGGAATACATCTTGTCTCGAGAGGAGATGCCTCCCCAAATTAGGAGATGTCTTAGGCAAGATGTCTTGCCAAGGAGGAGAAATCTTATCCAACAAGGCTATCTCCCAAAAATAGTAGATGTCTTTTCTAAAAGCTAGTTTTTGATAGGATACATTTTTCTATGGTTAGAGATGACTTGTATGGTTGGGAAAAATTTTAAATTCACCCTTCCCAATTTGAGAAACAACATGAGTGAGTTGAAAAAGGATGGAAATAGTTAGAAAGAAGGTGAGAAGATCATGAAAATAATCGAAGAGTCTCAAGTTGATTTAAGGAAAGGTTTCTACATTTTTTATCTTCTTGTTATTCATAAATAATGATGTAATTCATAATTTTTGGTACCATGAGTAAGAGAGAGAGAGCTATTGAGTGTGGAAAGCTTACTAAGAAAGGATATGTGAGCACATTGAATGTGTGTAATTGGTGATTTTAGCTCCAAGATTAATTTGTGGTGTGTTAACCTATGTGTTCTATTTTCTTATACCTTACTTGTGAGTCAAGATATTGTCTTGGGTTATGGGAAAGATTTTATATTGGTTTTATCTTGTATTGAGAGTAATTACCGTATGATTGTAGAGCCTCATACTTTCCAATATCATTTAAGTGATTGAAAGATTTTTGGATGTTTGTAGGTTTTGAGAATCTTGTTGTAATCTTCTAAAAAATATTTAAAGATAGCTAGTTTTCTTATTTTCTAGCAAATTAATTATATTTTCATAAGATTTAGATTTAGTATTTGAAGATGATTAATTACTAGAGTAAACTTGCTCTAGCATTATTAGTATAAGATCTTCAAAGCTTTAGAGCTTTGCTGAGTTTTGTTTTGATTGTAGTTGTATTTATTATTACTTAGAATTGGTTGAGTATTTTTTCTAGTTTAGATGGAACCTAAAAATAAACATTTGCAAGCTCTAAATAGAGAGATGGAAAGCAGGAAGTTTATCTTCCAGATGATGGTTGCTTGATTGGATGAAATCAGTGCAAGGTAGGTAGGAATGTTAGTCCTAAACATATCTAGACAAGTGGAGGTGATGAGCATGCATGTTTAGATGAAGAATTTTCATAACTAGGAGGAGATAGAGTGGATGAAGGGGAAGGACAATCTAACTAGGGGAGTTTAGGAAACCATCAACCAAGTATTTTAATGGGAGAGAATCCTATTTCTTAGATGAAAATTCTAGGGCTCCAACTATGTTAAATACTTCTTCTCTAGGAAAGCTTGATGAAGAAGATGAGAAAAGGCTTACTAGATCATTTAAAAATGCTACAAGACTTTTGATGAATAGTGTTCTATCTAGTTCTAATATCAGATATGCAATATCGGAGCCTTGATATTGGGTATGTGATATAGGGGCCCAAGATGCAATTTTGGATATTTGATATTACGAGGTATGTGCTGACTTATAAACATAGTGCATGAGCACATGGTTTCAATATAGTTTTTGTCATAACATAGTAGAGCTCTTGTAGTTTCTTTTCTTTAGAGTTAGAATATTTTCCACAGTGCCCACAACAGGAGTCATTGAGTGTACAAATCTTTATTTGAGCACTGTTGTACCTAAGCACAACAATGTGTGCAACAATAAAGATGAGCTTTCTGAACAAACCTTGTAGCACCTTGGCTAGCTTAAATATTTTATTTATGCATTTAATGTTTTATGCAATTTCCTTTAATGCTCCCAAGTAATTAAGCTAAAGTAAGCTAGTTCAATTAAATAGAAATTAATTAAGCACATAAGTATGACTGCTTTGAGCATGCACATGACGCTTGGTAATCCCAACAATGCTTAACATTTGATAACCTAGCAACATTATACATGTTCAAGATCTGCATGGAAAGTGGGACTAGATACTTATGTTAGGATAATGAGTTATTAATTAGTAATTAGATTAGTTAAAGTGGTTCAAAAATTAAGTTTCAACTTGTTGTTAATTGTAGATGAATAAAATATAAACAAATAAAAATCATGTGCCTTAGTTACACTTAACTATATAATTAAGCTCCACAAGTGTATTTGAAAAGACAACCATTATCACAATTAGATCTCACATCCTAGAACCAATGTACTTAGGAACTTAAGGTCTATGGAATTTGATTGGATCATGCATGAATGCTTTTGATTCAAATGATTGGGCATAGGGGGTACCTTGCCGCTCATGATTGGTGCCATTTCTGAGGACCTTTAGTTGTTATGTGCACTATCTAGAACTTAGTGAAAAAATTATTCAAGATCATTGGAACAACCCCTAGAGTCATAACATACATTAAAATTACTACAACAATTTTAAGAAGCACACTGCATTTCTTATCTTCTAACACAAGATGTCTTCTTCTCACAAGAGTGATTCTCCATCCAAGTCTAATAATGTAAATCAGTGGGTGCACCAACAATATAGAGTGGTATATGCTCATCCTGATGAGTATGTACCTAATTTCACCTTCATCCTACACCAAGATGAATTGTTGCAGTGGTGTGACATGGAAGGCAACATTGTGTTGCCACTTGATCGATCCATTCATGTGATGCTCTAACAAGCTCTTATGTGAGTGGGATTTTAGGGACTTCATGTTGAGTATGTTGTGTAGGATAGTGACACTAGGAATTACCATCCCACTAATGCATAATGTCTAAGGGATTGACAACTAAAGTAGTGCTATGATTCTATGAAGGGGAAGTGGTTTAATGATTTCCCATACCTACTGTACCATAGAGATGATGGAGAACCCTTCTTTGGGGATTTTCCGTGAGAAAAACTTCTCTCTTTGACTTCAGGAAAGGAGGTCAAAACCAAAACCTAAAATCCATGATCTACAATCTTGGTTTTGGTAAGAATAGATCTAATGACAAAGGGGGATATAAGAAGGAGAGTCATGGTAGAGATGTAGGCAAGAAGCATGATCATGATCATGATCATGGTTGTGATCACTAAAGAGGGGGTGGTAGGCACCATGATGGTGCTATTCCTTCTTCCTCTTCACCTTTTTCATCATCTTCCTCCTCCTTTAGCTTTGAACACAACCATAGGGGGTGCGATTATGATGGAGGTGGCTGACAAGATTGGAAGGATTGAAGGGACCATCAGGTAAGTCAAGACTAGGGGTGTAGGAGTTCAAAAGAGACTTGCTACCATGAATGAAGGGGTAGCAGAGGGCATCGTAGGCACCAGAATCATGGACTTGATGAGAATTTTCTTGCTACCCAAAGCATGCTCAACATTGCAAAGGTAGTGAGGATTCCCACAAGGCATGTAAAAGATAGTTGGATTAAGAGGCTAGACATGAAAAATATTCCTGAGTTTGAAGGAGGATATAACCTAGATCTATAGAACCATATGCAAGATTTCCATGATGCATGTGCCTTGCAAAATATAAAAATGACTCAAAAAATATTAAGTTGTTCCCTAGGACACTCATTAAGGAAGTAGAAAACTAGTACTAGTCCTTAGCACTAGAATCCATCCAACTATGGAGTACAATGCTTGAACTATTTAATGAAAAATGTCAAACATTCTCCCGAGTGTCCAACTTGAGGAGGTAGATCCAAGGATGGAAATAAGGGACACATGAGCCTTTGGATGCCACCATGGGCCAATGCTATTCCTTATTGCACAAACATCTTGGCCATAGTTATTCTCAACTAAAACAACTTTGCCAATCGTAGATGGGCTCCAATTAGAAACAAGGAGAATTCCCAAGGGTGATTGTTAGAATGAAGAGCCCATCAGATCCAAAGGTTGATTGAGTAGGTAGTGAAAGAAGAAGGGGAGTTGAGAAAATGGAAAAGTGTAGAAGAATACAACTGTGATCCTTCCATTCACAAGAGGGAGGTTCAATTTTGTGACAGTGAAGAAGAATCACCACTTGATGAGATGATGAACCAAAAAAATTTGTTGATTCAAAAGTTTACCTTTGAAATTTCAGCCAAGGTTGATTAGTTATGGGACTTTATGGATAGAAGATTTCAAGTTTTCCTGAAGACTACGAAAGAGTCTAAAGAACAAGGTAGTAATCATAATTGTAGAAGGCACAAGGAAGCTGAACATGCCAATTAAAGGGGTAAGGGTAAGATTGCTATAGTAGAGGAAGTTGCAGAAACTAAATCAGATAATGATGATGGGTATGACATCTGCCATTATGAACATCTTAAGGGATGTTGCCCCATCATGTCATGCTTACAAGAGTCCAAGGTATATGTTTTAAATCCACAACTAGCATAAAGAAAAACACCTAGAAGATTGACTTATCCTCAAGGAAACCCTGAGAAATTCCATTAGAAACAAAAATATTATCCAAGTGGAACTCCATTGCAACCGTATGAGTAGTATTAATAGTAAGATCAACCATAGTCATGGGCGCTAGCATAGCCAAGGAAACAATGCCCTTATAGACAACTTGATTCATATGGGTATTATGTTCAGCAACCCCTATCTTCATGTGACTCTTATAGTCATGTTTCTACTTTCCAACTTCACTACTACCCTCCTAACTATTATCAAACTCATTCTCCACATTGAAGAAGGGATTCTACCTTTTATCCTTATCCTCATCCTATTCTTGAACCTGTTCCTCCACCCTCAACATAGCTACCATCTACTCCATCTATGCAGGGTGAACTTCCAACCCAACTACAACAACATAATGTCACCAAGGTTGTTAATCTACAATTGGTTTCTCAACCAAGTGGTTCAGATACTAGATCATAGAAAAAACCTTTCTTTCAACCCTACAATCCACCTAAGCCCTCACATGCACATGCAGTTGGTAACCTTGATCCTCCATCTCTCTCTACATCTAATTCCTTCGAGTCCCCTTCAAATCAAATCCCACCCCAAATATATACACTTATGCTCACTATTGTCATATTTGATAGGATTCAGGCTAGCAACCTTCCTAGGAAGTTAGCTGATCTTGGGAGTCCTCTTATTTATTTGTAGATTGCTAGGAATGAACCATGTAAATCTTCTTGATTTAAGTTCTAGTGTCAACATGATTTCTCATTAAATGTATACTGCATGGATCTTGCTATCTCTCAAGAAGAGCAATATAAGATTCGAATTGGTAGACCAATCCATCATTGTTCCATTGGAACTGATGGAAGACATTGTAACTACTATCTATGGATGGTCTTATCCTACTGATTTCCTAGTAATCAAGGTTGAGAACTATAAAGGGAACTTTCCAATCATCATGGGAAGGACATGGCTAAGCATTGTTGATACAAGAATGGACATCAAAGATCTTTCCTTGGAAATATCTAAGGAAAATGCACTTGGAAAGATCTAGAAGAAGCAATTTCTATGCATTACGTATAGTGATTCAGAGTGCAATTACATGTAGAAACTTTAGTTTGTTAAATGAGCATCCATTTCCACATGCAAGTAGTATGCACTTGAAGTAGATATTCAAAGGTATCTATATGTAGAAATCACAAAACAAGAGGGTACCTAGTGGCTGACTATTGATCCTGAAAGCAACACACTTTGCATGGAATCTATTGAGAGCTTAACATGTGCGTATGTCCCAAGCATGGATGAATTAAAGAAATTTCATCACAAACTCTTTGATAATGCAAATGATGACACCTATTGGGAAGAGTTGGAAATTTTTGAAAATTTCAAGTAAGAGCCCCTTGAATTAAAAACTCTACCTACTACTACGGAATATGTATTCTTAAAAAATGGGAAGTCAATAATAATCCATGCAAATATTACCCCAGAATAGAAACATATGCTATTGAATGTGGTTGAAAAATGGTCAAAAGCCTTTTCTTGGTCATATCCTAAACTCATAGGGACTGATCTTAGGATATGCTAGCATCATATCTACATCAATCCATATGTGAAGCCAAAGAGGTAACCACAAAGGAAATTAAACCCTAAGGTGGAAAGTGGTGGGTCTGCATCAATTTTTTGCTATTAAATATGGCAACATTCAAGAATTATTTTCCATTGTTGTTTGTTGATCAGGTGTTAGACACCATACCTAGGCATTTATATAACATTTTTCTAGATGGTTATAGTGGCTATAACCAAATCTAGATTGCACCACAGGACTAGGCCAAAAAAACATTCATGAGTCCCTAAGGGACCTTTGCATATCACAAGATGCCTTTTGGTTTGTGCAATGCTCCTACTACATTTCAATACCTAGTCTTAAGCATCTTTCAACAAAAAATTGGTAGTGGTATAGAAGTCTTTCTGGATGACTTCTCTACCTATGGAGCTACATTTGAGCAAGCCTTGGACTACCTTGAACAAGTACTAAAAAGATGTGTGGAAACAAACTTGCGACTCAATTGACAAAAGAGTCATCTAATGGTTTAGGAAGGCATTGTATTGGGGCACTGAATCTCACAAGAAAGAATTGAGATCGACCCTAAAAAAATAAGGATCATTTGAGAAATTTCCTACCAACTAGAAATTATAAAAGATGTCTAGTCATTCCTTCAACACACTAGCTACTATCGACAATTCATAGAGAATTTCTATAAGATTGTAAAACCATTGGTTGAGCTAACAAAGAAAGATGTTCCATTTTTTTGGACCAAGGAATGTGAAAAAGCATTCCAATAGTTGAAGAAGAAACTTGTAGAAACTCCAATTCTATAGGCACCCAATTGGTCTAGACCTTTTCATGCTATGAAAAATGCATCAAATTATTCCTTGGAAGCTATGATTACATAGTTGGATAATAAGCGATGTCCATATTACATCCACTATGCAAGTTGAAGCATTTTGGATGCACAACTAAATTACACCACCGTAGAAAAAGAATTGATGGTAGTGGTGTCTGCTCTAGAGAAGTTTAGGCATTATGTGCTTGGATACAAAGTTTTTGTGCACATGGAACACAGTGCAATTTGCTTCCTCATGAACAAGCCAATGGTGAGCCCCCCATGTCATATGGTGGCTAGTGATCTTACAAGAATTTGATCTTATGATGGTAGATCAAAAGGGAACTAAGAATGTGAGTGCTGACCACTTGTCTCAGTTGCGAAGGGACAACAAAGAGGAGGAAAGCCCATTATCTAATCTATTTCTTAATGAACTCCTCTTTGCTAGGGCTATAACTAAAAAATTGCCCATTGAGCCTAAATGATTTGATGACATTCTTACCTATATTCTCACTCAAGAGATGCCATAAGGGTTGGACCGCTAAAAAAATAACAGTTTCTTCACTAGGTAAAACATTTCATGGAGATCAATGAACACCTCTACAAGGTGTGCACTGATGGCTTGGCTCATTGGTGTGTCCTTGATGCTGATCAATTGCACATTCTCTAGGATACTCATGAGGGTCATTGTGGGGGCCACTATGTTGAGAGATGCACGATCATTAAAACCTTGATTATAGAGTATTATTGGCCAATAATCTTTAAGGATGATCAATAATAGGTCCACTCTTGTGAATGCGACCAATGAGATGGTGGAATGTTTTCTTGAATGAAGGGACCTTAATAGTGGATCCAACCATTGGAATCCTTCAACATCTAGGGCACATGATTTCCATATAGTTTTTATCATAGTATAGTCGAGCTCTTGTAGTTTCTTTTTTCTAGAGTTAGAATATTTTCCAAAGTGCCTACAATAGAAGTCATTGAGTGTACATATCTTTATTCAAGCACTATTGTACCTAAGCATGACAGTGTGTGCGGTAATAAAGATGAGCTTTTTGATTAAACCTTGCAACACCTTGACTAGCTTAAATATTTTATTTATGCATTTAATGTTTTATGCAATTTCCTTTAATGCTCTTAAGTAATTAAGCTAATGTAATCTAGTTCAATTAAATGGAAATTAATTAAGCACATAAGTACAACTACTTCGAGCATGCACATGATGCTTGGTAATCCCAGCAATGCTTAATGTTTGGTAACCCAGCAGCATTATACGTGTTTAAGATGTGCATAGAAAGTGGTATTGGATACTTATGTTAGGATAATAAGTTATTAATTAGCAATTAGATTAGTTAAAGTGGTTCATAAATTAACTTTCAACTTATTGTTAATTGTAGATGAATAAAATATAAAATAGTAAAAATCATGCACCTTAATTATACTTAAGCATATAATTAAGGTCCACAAGTGTAGTTGAGAAGAAAATGATTGTCACGATTAGATTTCACATCATGGAACCAATGTACTTAGGAACTTAAGGTCTATGGAATTTGATTGGATTGCACATGAACACTTGTGATTCATATGGTTGGGCATAGGAATACCTTGTCACTCATCAACTTTCATATGTTGAGTTGAGACTTTCAATGATGTAGATGACATTAATGATTTTGTGAGTTGGCTAAAGGTACTTGAAAAACATTTTTAGTTAGAAGAGGTACTAAAAAAATTGAGGGTATCTATTGTTCAATCCATATTAGAAGGTATGCATTCTACTTAGTGCAAAAAGAAGTTCCAAAATTATAAAAGATAAAATGATCAACTAATTAGAGATTGGAATTTAATGAAACATAGGTTGAAAAGAAAATTTGAATAGTCTTGACAAGTAGTGAGTAGTACCTATGCCAAATGATACAAATCACTAGTATTCACTAAGTGATCCAATTGAATTTTGTATACTTTAGCTCTCTAAGTACGCTTTGCCTAGGTAGTGAGTGTCAAAGATGTGATCATTGCCTTCCTAGTTCCACTTGTGAGGTGTAATGATATGGTTAAGTGTAACTGAGGCATATGATTTTTATCATTTTTATGCTTTTCATTTAATTCACCTAAATGCAAAAAATAAAGTAATTAAATGTTCAACTAATATAATAACTAATAAATTCTTTAGCTAATCCTAACATAAGCATCCATTCCCATTTGCTGTACACAACCCAAACATGTGCAATGCTACTAGGTTACCTAGTGTTAAGCACTACTAGGATTACCAAGCATTAATCGTATGCTCAAGATGGTCATACTTATGTGTACTAATTATTTGAATCTAATTAATTACTTAAATTCTTGAACATAAATTGCATGAAGAATAAATGCATTAAAGTAAATATTTTGCTAAGTCCAAGTATTGCAGGGTTTATGAAGAAAGCTTGTCTTTATTACCATTCATATTGAGGTGTCTAGGTACATCGATGCTTGAGTAAAGATTCCTATACTTCTCACTCCTACTACAAGCACTTTGAAAATATTATAACGCTAGAAGAAAAAATGCAAGAATTTGGCTAAGCTACCAATCAATGAATGCCATAAATGTGATTGGTATGTGCATTTATATAGGCAAGACTAGACACTCCATTGACATGTATGCATCAATAAGTACGCATCAACAAGATTGCATCGATGTAGTCAAAGTTGAGACAACTCATCATACCCCCATGATTGAATGAAAAATTGTCCTCAAGTGAACAAAAGGAAGAACTAGCTTTTTATAAAATTTCGGAAAAGTATGGGATTATTGACTAACTGACTAATACACAAATTGACTTAACTAATGCTTAGTGCCCAAGTGTACGAATTTACAACTTTTATAATAATTAGTGTTCATGACAACAAAATTGAACACCATTACAAAAAATAAGAGCACAACTCCTTTAATAGATTGAATATGAGAATAATAATCAAATGGCCCTAGGTGGTGGAGGTTCCTAAGGTGTTTAAGGGCCTTCTCTTACTTTTAATGCATGTGGTTGTTGTGGTTGAGGTTGTCTGGCTACAGTTGTGACTACTAGTGAAGGATAGAAAACATCCATCAATGCTTTCATCCTCTCCTCCTTACTCTAGGGATCATACATGGTCCACATAGCATCACCAATTTGGTTTGGTATGGGAATATCCCACAGATAGGACATTGTGAGAACCAGCTCCTTTATGTTGACAGACCAAGCTACAAACTATTTGCATTCAACATCAAATACCTTGACAACATTTTGTAGCTCATGGTAATCACTCATTCTATGGGTGAGGTTCTCAGCTATTGAATATTAATCAATGAAGCATCCCTAAGATCCTCAAGTTTAGCATTTTTAATTTCTACCTTTTTCTTCATCTCCTTATGATATTTGAACTTGGCCTCATACAATAGGTACAAGTTGGCCACTTGCTTCTCCAATTCTGACTTTGGATTTTCAATGGTTAGCATAACAAATTTGTGTAACGGAGGTTGGAAAACTCCATGTATTCTATCATCTCCTCAATTTGCAGCCCTTTCAGGTGGATATCTATCTTGTTGTACTCATTCAATCTAGTAAATATGGGCTGCCATACATCACCACCTTGTTGGAGTTGCTGGAGGACCTCATTAACTTTTTCTTTTGCTAGTTGGATATGCTTTTCATTAACTTCTCTCTGTAGGTTGACCTAGTTCCTATAATGATTTTTGATCCTTTCAAATTTGAGGGCTTCATTCATCTAGGTGGCAATTTTGATTGCAGAGTGCTGGCAAAGAGCATGGACCTCCTTCATTGAGAGATTGTGATTTTCTGCTACCAACCTCCTCAAATCCATGGTCACATTGGCAATATGCTCCTACTATTATCTCATGTATTCAATCATTTATTCTTTTTGAAACTCAACATTATGTAGGTTATCATTATTCTTAGTTAGAATGACATTCTCCTAGTGAACCTCCAACAAGTTCTTCTGAATGTTGTAGAAAATGGCATCTACTAAGGACTGGTCAAAGATTGCTGATGAGACGCGACTTACACTAGGCCGCGATATCGTGTACACGATATCGCGTCTTCTCCTGCGATATCGCGT